>CM076250.1:838141-889619 GCA_038380765.1 Odontothrips loti
TATTATGACCTGTTGTCATTTTTAATTAATAACTTTGGCTAGATCAACATAACCATGACGAGATACTGAGGCCCACGGCTGTGAGAGAGAGAGAGAGAGAGAGAGAGAGGTGCCAACCTAAAAATGCAGAATCGTGCGCGTACGCCGGGGGCCCGGGGG
Source organism: Odontothrips loti (assembly GCA_038380765.1). NCBI lineage: Eukaryota > Metazoa > Arthropoda > Insecta > Thysanoptera > Thripidae > Odontothrips > Odontothrips loti. Next base: position 838,301 of record CM076250.1, read on the forward strand.
CAAAGGGCAAACTCGGGGTTACATCTAACTAATAGAATAATTGTAGCGACGATTAGAGGTAGGCCGAGCCACGCAGGAGTCCTACATGTGCCCCTTATGGAGGTGAAATTTTTTCATTCTTAGTGAGTGTGAGTTCTTGGCAGGTGGTGGCAGTACTAGCGGTGTCCGCGACGAGCTGATGTAAACACAGCCACTTCGTTTTCCAATTTGTGGACGTAAACATTTTTATTTCAAGGAACATTCTGAGTAGACTCAAGACAAAATAATCATATGGATCACAATTACAGTCGCCCGCCATGTGATGGTTGTGCTGAACACGGTGATTGAAATCAAAACCGTGGAAATAGATGGTGTATTTCAAGGTTATGGTGGTGTGGTCTCAGAGGTAAAACATGGAACATAAGTTTCTGAATCACATCTGTGTTGAACTCGCGTGACAGAGGATCCTCACTGATAACGAATTTTTCTTTTCCTAGAAGCTTTCCACTCGAAATTTCATTCCTCATGTCAACACCCTGACCTTTGTCAAAGTGGATTCATGTCCAAGTTCCCACGTAGGAACGCAAAGTTAATACCTCTTTCCACAGCACCTGCTGCTCTGTTTGGCAGCCCCTGCTTGTAACACCTTATGTAGAAAAGCAGTCATTTAAAGCTACTTGCTTGGCTCCAGAAACTGTAATACTCACAAAATCCTTCTTCTTTTAGTTCACATCACATAACCTTGCACAATCGTTTATTGTTTGCTCCTCAAATGGCAATGAACTGGTTTATGTTTCAGGAACCTGCTGCCGGAAAAGGAACGAGTCATCATTTCAGTGCAACAAACTACTGCCATGGAATTACTACACCAAGAACAGTGTGGTACTGCTACTACCTCTGTCAAAACAGAGACAACAGCCAGTGAGAATGAGGAAATAACTTCTAATGCAGACGGCAACCATGTGAGTGCTAGCTGAGGATCCTTGAGTGCATTCAGTAACTGTGTTGCCTATCTGTGTGTGAGATAATATAATACATTTTTCCAGGTTCCAGCCTCCCTTCTTCAAGGCAGATTCAGTTCGCCCTGCTGCAACAAAAACCGACCACTAAACAGCACTGCTGCTGGTGAGAGGAGAAGAAGAAGAAGAAGAAGGCTGAATCGTCACTCAAGGGAAACCAATGTGGAAAACAAGTTTGCAGGTGAGGAAATGGTGCTGAGGACAACTTCAATTTTGTCAATAAGCTGCTATGTTTGTAAGTACTGCTCTATGGGTGAATGGTTGATTTTTACTCGACTAGTGATTAATTCTGTTTCTGTCTTGCCCTAGTGTCCAGCAAGCCGCTGCCACTTTCAGCTGCAAGGACATCTCCATCACAGCTGGTCCAATGGATATAACATCAAGCCAGTTGTCCTGCCCATCTTTGAAGAGGGAGCCACCAAAACTTTACTGTGAGGTATGCGAGGAGATAGTGTTCAGCAAAAACATGGCACGCCACAAGAGGTCAGGAAAGCACTCTCGAAGATCTCAAGTAATGAGGAGGAAGCTTGATCATGATGACCCTCCAACTCGCAAACGACGTGTAAAGGTACTCTCTATTCCAGAGTCAGTTCTGAGGGAATTGATCCCATCTAATGTCCAGGATAAAGTGGTCCATACTTTTCTGCAGTATGGCTTGAAATTCAGAGCATAAATGCTGACCTAGCTCAATGTGTTGATGAGAATGGCTTAAGAACTGTATGTTATGCCTTCACATACTGTCGTATATTAGATATATATGGCACCTCTGCATGAGGCCGTGTTTCTAATGAATGACATTGATTACATATTTAGATTAATAATGTTATGCTGACTGTACCAGAAAGCCCTTTATCCGGATAAAATTGAGATTAACCAGAGTCCTTTGGGTAATGTTTAAATAACAAAATGTTCTTTTGGGATGTGTCTATCCTGCTGCTGTTACTGTGACGTGGACTTCATCTAGAGCACGACTAGTTAATGTCTATTGTGCTGCTGTGATCGCTGTGATAACATACCACAGTACTCTGGATACTTTTTTTTTTAATATGGAATTGTTATTTCATTTAAGAAGAACTTATGTATTTCATTTAACTCACATTAACTTGTTTGTTCAAAAGGAAGTCAATTCATTGGTCATTTGGATAAAGTCCACACAACAAGGACCTGGATAGACATTATAGCCAGTCAAAGCTCCAAGACACTTGGACAAATACTGATCAATTGTTCCCACTGTTTTTCTAATTAATTGGAACTCACCTGATCTGGAGAAAACTCATTGTTTTCTAAACTGTTTTCTTGTACACATGTTATCTCTTATTTCTGCTCTCAAAGGGCTGTGTCTGATTTATTTTGTAATCTTTTTTTCTGTACAATTGTATTTCTCATGTATTGATTGTGAATTTCTTAATTTTATACTGTCAATGTATTTGTATCTTGACGATGTCTGGATAGACATTATAGCCGGTCAAGCTGCAAGATACTTGGACAAATACTGATCAATTGTTCCCACTGTTTTTCTAATTAATTGGAACTCACCTGATTTGGAGAAAACTCTTTGTTATGTTCTGTTTTGTTGTCCTCATGTTTGACTATTGAGCATGTTGTATATCTGGTTGTTAATTTTTTAACCAATTCACGGTTTGCACTGATTGGGTCACAAGCAAATTGTTTTTTTTTTTTTTTTGTTTTTGTTTTCTAAACTGTTTTCTTGTACACATGTTATCTCTTATTTCTGCTCTCAAAGGGGCTGTGTCTGATTTATTTTGTAATCTTTTTTTCTGTACAATTGTATTTGTCATGTATTGATTGTGAATTTCTAAATTTTATACTGTCAATGTATATGTATCTTGACCATGTCTGTAGGCTTTGTGGGCAGTGCCTTGTGACAAGTCTAAAATCCTTGCAAGATATTTTTTGAGAACCATCTAGAACCAAAGTGCAGTTTAGAGGATACTGAATGAATGAGTACTAATTGCTGAGTAGAAAATGTCTGTAACAATAAAATAAGCTCTCAAATCAGCAAGTGAGGCATTTCAAGCAAACATTAATGGTTCGCAAGAAATTCAACGTCAAGAGCGATGCAGATATTTATTTGATTGAAACAGAGATATATTTGATAAGTTTTTCACAATGAAGGTACGATGAATGCCATAGAACAGAAGCAACAAATTGACATAACTAATCCCTACTATTTTCCATACAGAAAGAGTTGGTGATAGTATTATAAAATGAGGATTAACATACGGTGACAGAATGCCTAGGCAAGTTAACAGATGGCTTTAAAAAGGTCTATTGTATATTACATGTTGGGAATAAATAAAAATTACTTACGCACCTGGAATAGTTGTGCGTTCTGAACTGTAGTTGTAAAAGGATAATTGAACAAACACTCTAATGACACGAATTTGTGACAAATTGACATAACTAATCCCTACTATTTTCCATACAGAAAGAGTTGGTGATAGTATTATAAAATGAGGATTAACATACGGTGACAGGATGCCTAGGCAAGTTAACAGATGGCTTTAAAAAGGTCTATTGTATATTACATGTTGGGAATAAATAAAAATTACTTACGCACCTGGAATAGTTGTGCGTTCTGAACTGTAGTTGTAAAGGATAATTGAACAAACACTCTAATGACATGAATTTGAGAGAAAACTATGAACATCCTTAATAAAGTCTGCATAGAACTGGCGCCTGCTGGGCTTAACGGGCCTAGCAGGGGTGGTGACTTGGACGCTGCAGTCTTGCGGCGTGCGTTGCTGCATGAGGGGCGTGGCCGGTGTCAGCACCGTCTCAGTCCCTGTTGGATCCTCCTCACCAACCACAGGAGCGGCCAGCGTCGGCGGCTGGGCGGCACCCAGCACCCCCGACCCATGTAGTAGATGGGGTGGAAAGCAGGGATCGTCACCTCCTCTCCCTGACGACAAGTTTGTAAAAGCAGAATAAGACAAGGAAAAATACAAAGAAAGCAGACCCTTTCAAGCAGCGTGTACGCACTTGCATGTTGCATACATGGGTGGCCCTCTGAGGGCGCACCACACGTACACGGTGCACAGCAATGGGCAGGAACATCTCCTCCACGCCGGATGCGGACATGGTGGGGGTGGGAATTGCCTGGTCCACCTCCTCCAGAGATTCCGCCACGCGTGGCGCCAAGCGCCGCGCCAAGTAGCCCTCCACTCGGTGCCACGCCCTTTGTGGCACCAGCCTCTTCAGGGTAGCGGCACTGGCGCCGACGGCGGTGGCTCTCTCCACGAACCGTCTCGGCCCTGCCCGCCGGAGGTCCCAGGAGCCCCAACCAGGCCGAGCCTTGACACACAGAAATCAGTCACAACTCAGAGACACGGAAAAGGTAGGCAAGCCCGCAACGCACTAGCTCCGTCTCTTTCCGTCTCGGCCGGACGCGTGAGAGAGAAAGAGACAGAGCAAGTTGTCCTCGTCATGGGGCAAATGGGACACTTGGTACATGCAATAAGCGCTCAGTTGCGGCCGTTGTTTTAAAGGGCAATAACTCACCCTGGTGAAGTTGGGGGGAGCAAGATAAATATGGGGACGAGGGGTGTTTGCCGGCCCATAAAAATGTTTGGGATTGATAGTGCTGCTGCTGCTGCTGCTGCTGCTGCTGCTGCTGCTGCTGCCACTGGTGTGCAGAAAAACGTACTGTAGAAAGCAGATAATACCATTGGGCGACGGGCAGCCCGGTACAACTAGTGACGTGTACTCACCTTTTCAGCGCCTCTGCCTCACGGCGGCACCGCACTGCGCACTGCGCGGCTTTCCCTCTCAGCCCGCAGTACGGTGGCCAGGGTGGAGTTTACAATGAGAGGCATCGGCCCGCTGCTACGCCCCGACGTAAGGATGAGGCCGCAGGCCTTCGATAGCCGCACCGCGGCGTCCCCAACCCACTCATTTCCTCCGGGCTGAACGCCCGGTTCAAATTGACTTCGTAATATTTAAGGGCTTCCTGAGCAAGGTCCCACTCGGCTCTACAACATCAGAAATGAATGGATGAATGGACGAGTGAATGAATGAATGAGTGAATGGACAGAATGAATGAATGAGTGAATGGATGAATGAATGAATGAGTGAATGGATGAATGAATGAATGAGTGAATGGATGTGGGAATGAATGAATGGATGAGTGAACGAATGAATGAATGAATGAATGAATGAATGAGTGAATATGAATGAATGAATGAATGAGTGAATGGATGAATGGATGTGGGAATGAATGAATGGATGAGTGAACGAATGAATGAATGAAGCAGCGTTCTCCGACTTACGTCGACCAGAAGACGTGTTTTACTTCAGGGTCGCAGCTCCTCCACTCATCCTGGCTTTGTGCCGACCGCACCAGCAACACCGTGCTCACCCACGCTTCTGTCCGCACGCCGAAGACCTTGCTCAGGAAGGCCTTGGTGATGATGGAGGTGGGCTCAACAATCCCCCTGCGAAATGAAAACACGAAACAATCTTTACTCTCAGAATACTTCAGAAGCACGATTATTCCTTAAAGGCATCAGTCTTGGAAAGTTCCGATAGTGTTAAGCATCTGATAGCGACTTCCTTATAAGGAATGGCCTTTAACAAGATTCACATTTATAAGGAAGATCTTTGTAAGGAAAACTGGCTTAAAGGACATATGCAGCGAATGCTTAACAAGAGGGACGAATTCAGATGAAAATATTGGATACCCCATCGGGCCTATTGGAACTTACACTGCGCATCGTTTACAGAACTGGGCAGGAGTGCCGCTCGTCACCAGTTTCCCCGCTTTCTGCATCCTTTGCATATTTTTAGCCGCCTGGAAAACGGCCGGCCGCCAGTCCTCCCCACCCACCCACAGCACGACTCGCTGAGGGGTGTTAGGGAGGGCTTCCAGGGCCTCTGCGCCCATCAGAGGCAACATCACTGTAAGCAAATAACATCCAATTATTATCATGGCACGTTTCTAATGATACCTGGAAAGCGGAAGTTGAAAGAACAAATGCACTGCGTGGTAAATTTTCAGTTCACGTCTATCGCTGAATTAACACTATAAAATTAATGACACGCGTAACTGAGAAAAAAATGTGCACAGAGGACCGACTACACGCACCAACTGCGGATTATTGGGGTAAAAGTCTTATGGAGACGTGCCTATCCCTTATTCTGCATGGAGCGCGCTGCGATGGGGAGGGGGAGGGGGGGTGTAAGGGTTGTGGGGGAGGGGGAGGCTCCGTGAGCTTAGCGGCCCTTAGTCTGCCATGCATATTATTTTGGAATGCGGAGAATCCGGCCAGCCCTGTGCACTTAACGAAAACTGGAGCCTGCCGGATTCGAACGAGTCGAACCGGAGTGTCGCGGGGGGTGGGGGTGGGGGGGGGGGGATGTTTACATCGCGGCTTGTTGACACGGCGGCACTCGCGGTCTTATAAGAACAAATGACTGGCTTGCGCCGATTACTAAAATCTGAGTCGCCAGCGAATCGCGGGGATTAAGAACACTTCAAGTCACCGTCTTGCCGGTGACTCGTGGAGTAAACACGAAGTAGTCAGAGGGGCGGTTTGTCCTGCCTGTCCCACCAAGTGGTCAACCCCTGAGTTCGTTACTCGTCGCCTCTGTTATTTCCCGACTAGAGGCGTCGTTGGTACAAATAAAGGTTCATTCACTCACCCAAGTATGGAGTATACAGCAGGCAGATGTTCTGTATAATTGTCTCTGGTCCCAGCACTGTTGTGGCTCGATCGCGGTAGAATGGGGTAGTGCATAGAGACACGCAGAGGGAGAGAGGCGTCGAGAGCGAGACTCCGCGAGCGGTACTTGCTAGTGGTCCCCCACCCCCCACCCCACCGTGCCCCACCCAGCTAGACCACCATAGCACCTACCCCCCCTCTACCGCACCGCACAGCACCGTACAGCACCGCACTGGACAGCACACGGAGGGCCCCGGAAATGTAGGCAATCGGCGTAAAGTTTTCACCTGCACGTAGGCAAAAAGCGGGACATTGCCCCCATGGGGATAGGGTACCCGAGCGAACCAACCCTTAGCCCACTTTCAATATCGCTGGCTTGCAGCAGTGGAAACGCGTATCTCGCGCCGTTAGTCTTTGTTCCACTTGTTGATCAAGAAGACCCCTCTTTTTGCCCACCGGCACCTGCAGCAGCACCTGGGGGTCCATTTTGACATTTAATATGGGTTTGGGGGTAATTATAGGGGGGGGTCTCTCCTCTTGAAGAAGTTCGTATCTCGCTCCGTTAGGTCTCGTTCCACTTGGTGCTCAAGAAGGCCCCCATCCATGTGTCCACCGGCACCTGCGGCAGCACGACGTGCGTGCGAGTTGCTGCAGGGGAGAAAGGGGGGCCATCTCGTGAGCTAAGGCCCACCTTGAGCTTACCTAGCCTTACCCTGCGTGGAATATAACACATTTTTAGGGTACTGGACGCACTTCTTTGGGGCCAAAATGATCACATTTTGAACGCGTCGCACCGGCAGCAGCACCGGCCTTTCACCACCTATGATAATCGGTTCCGGCAGACCTTTGCGAATCGAATGGTACCCTTTTTTTAAATCCGTTCACTATCAGCCGAGTTTCATAGGTTTACTTGAAGAGTGTTTCTTGAATCTTAAGCGCGAGACGGACGGTGCCTGAAGTCAGAGTTACAAGCGGCCCCCGGCCCCACCCGTCCAGTGCTTAAGGTGCATGAAAAGCCCTTCGTGTAAACTCATTTAACTCGGGTGTTCGTGGACAGACTTTAAAAACCAGGGTACCGTTCGATTCGCAAAGGTCTGCCAGAACCGATTATCACAGGTGGTGATGGGTCTGCCGATGCATCTGCAGATGCGACGCGTTCAAAGTGTGATGTTTTACGACCCCAGCTGCAGAGGTGCCAACCCGAAATGACAACCGTGCACGTTTGATGGCGACGGCTTTCAAAGTACAAACCCCGCCGCGTGTGTCGATGACTGGAAATGGATGCAATAGTTGTATTGGTTCGGCCCCTGGTGTGCATACACGCGTCCTACGAGGTAAAATTTTATTGTGGTCATAATGCATACGGATTTTGTTTAGTTGGTACTGGCGGTGATTGGCGGTTTGGCGGGTTGGCCGCGGGCGGTAACGACATAGGCTGCATAGGTACTTAAAAAAAGAGCAGTTAAAAGTTATTTAATCCATGTTGACGGTTTGTTTTCGTAATTATTTTTATTATTATTATTATTATCATCATGAAATACAGTAGGTTATGGTGTCGTGTCACGTAAATACTGGCGGAATTATCGCGTAGTCCAAACCAAACTTGCCCTTCGGAGATAAGCTTGAACCTCATTTCTCAGTTCTCAAGTGTTTCAAACTCAGTTAAATTTAAATTCAGCTGTCGTCCCCAATGACATCATTTGTAGTTCAACGCAGCCCGTCATGTGAGCCAACCGACCAAGTGCAGCCCAAACCAGGCTTCTGGCAGCCAGCAGAACAGCAGATCTCAGCTCATACCTCTGTTACGGGAGTTGTCATACTGTATGATTTAAACTTAGTATAGCTCCTTGGTAACAGGTACGAGACTTTGATTTGGTTTCGGCATCAGGTCGAGAAGCGTCTACATGGCAGGTGGGGGACAGCAGGAGACGCTTTGGTGCCACCAGCCAGTTACGCCCAGAAAGGTCATTAGTTCTTTTCCAGTCCAAAGAGGATGTTTGGTACAAACGCAGCTGGTCTCTTTGGACTGGTTAGTGGCGTTGATTTTTTGAACATCACCCACAGTGTGCCAGAGTCCCTTTCAATCATTCCTTGAGCGGTGAGTGTAAAATACTTCATTTATTGTGATATTTTTAAATTGGAATTTTGGCTTCTCGACCAACTTCTGTCACTGTCAACTGCAGTGGGTGAAGACTACTTCTGAAAATACTGCTAGTGTGACATTAAATTATTCATATATGTCGTGGGCTCCATAATAACAATTGCAATGTTGCTTGTGGCAAAGCCTTATGCTCTCTCGAGTCTGAAGCAGGTAGATGAGAAGACAGATTCATTATTGAAGCGTCCTGGTTTCTTTTTTTTTTTTTTTTTTTTGTTGTCTTTCTCCATTTGGTGTCAGGGATTCATCAGCCAACCGGCTAAGTGCAGCTGGCAGCTAGCGTGCCACTCCAGAACAGAATGGCACGATCTGAGTTCCGCTTTGTTCCAAGTTATTTGTACTGTATGTGTTTTAATGTCAGTGTAAAACTTGCGAACAGAGCAGAGTCTTTGATGCAGCCCGACAACCAGTCCCAGCCAGCAACTCGAGAACAGCATGCAAAGATCTTAGCTCTCTGCTGTTTCCAACTGATCCCACTGTACGATTCAAATTCAGCATAGCAGTTGCGAAGCAGGGATGAGACTCTGATGTAGTACACCCCAGGACCACCCACCACAGCTCCAGAACAGCATGCAAAGATCTAAGCTCCACTTTGTTCTAAGTCATTTATACTGTATGTGTTTCAATGTCAGTGTATAACTTGTGAACAGAGCAGAGTCTTGGATTCAGCCCGACAACCAGTCGCAGCCAGCTTCTCCAGAACAGCATTCAAAGATCTTAGCTCATTGCTGTTCCCAAGTGACCATACTGTACGATACAAACTCAGTAAAGTCATTTGGGGAACTGCGAAGAGACTTTGATGTAAGCCCACCCCAGGACCACCCACCACAGATACTCCAAGAACAGCTTTGCTTGGATCACACCTCATCTCAGTCTCAAAAGCGACTAACTGTACAATTCAAACTAAGTAAGTCTCCTTAGAAACTGGGACGAGTCTTTGATTTCACCTGCAGATGAAGACCCATACTGATGGTATGGCGTGCCACAGTCGCTATGTATCATCTTTGTGAGCACAGTATACTTTTCATCAACAGTAGCATTATAAAGGTCAAATCAATTTGCTCTCCGTTGACTTCAGTTATGAGTCAAGTTTTGTGTTTGCAGAGTTTAATTCAGGTTGAAATAAGTGTCAATTTTATCTCATGTCATATTCTTTGTCCGTGCTTGTTCGGGGAGGTGTTTGCTTGGCCTTTGTGAGTTCTCCAGTTAGATTTATGACATTGAAATTAGAACTCAATTTTAAAAGAAGAGAGCAGGACTCGGATTTGAATCAAGTGTGTGTGTGTGTGTGTTTTTTTTCCCCCTGCTTTGGTCTCCATCTTAACATTTCTTTGGTATTTGGAACAGTTGTGATTGATAAATGAGAAGCATACATGGTTTATAAAGCATTCTTTACTAACATGGATTCATAATAACAATGTTATTTTTTTTTTCTTTTCCCCATGCTAACCACTCCACACACACACACACACACACACACAGGTGACCACAATGATAAACAATTGATTGATGATTAGAAAACGAGCTATACTTTTTTTTCAAGGTGATTGAAAAGACATGCAAGGAGGAAGCGTGGCTCATCAAATGTGTCTCCACATGAAAAACACCTCAGCATTTTCCCAAGTATGAGTTCGTGTCCGTTCCGATATAGGGAAATGTCACATGATTCATGATCTCGGGGAGGTAAAGCCTAAAATAAATAGCAATATGAGTTTCAGTTTCATTGGTTCATACATGAAGCATTAATACCATTTCTTACTGCTGCTTCAGCTACATGGTCCTCCACATGACAGACCAGTTCTCTCCTCGAAGTCAGTATGTGAGGACAGAGTGCACATCTGATCGGGTTCTCTGTCCAGTCCTCCTCAGCCATTTTTTTAGACGATAAAATGGCATCTACTGCCAGCTTCAGTGCCATTATTCTTCCTTTCAAGCTACTCACTACTCAGATTCAAGGGTTTGGGATAGCTTTTGTGTACCTCGAAATGTTGCCATGACAACATGAGGTCAAACACACACACACACACACACACACACACAGGGGGAGGGGGAGTTCCTCTCCTCTTCGTTTTGAACTGGAAGTGAATATTTAAATTTTGGGGGTCGACAGAAGTGGTCGCGCCTGTGAGCGCCTGCTGGGTAGGCAACCACGGAGTCGGCACGCAAGCGTGTTGTGCGGGCTGGCCTATCGGGGCATTTGCAGGCGCTTGCCCTTGAGTTCATGACCCCTGACTAGAGGGGCCACCGGCCCCTGGGACCTCCGCAGCCGCTGCCGAGCCGAGCAGCAGCCGAGCCGAGCCGAGGCTGTGCCGCCTGGATGAATCACGACCGGGGGAACGTGTTAGGAGATATCAGGGGGCCATTTTGACATTTCATATGGGTTTCAGGGGTAATTATAAGGGGGGGTCTCTCCTCATGAAGACGAGCTAACCAACCCTTAGCCCACTTTCAATATCGCTGGCTTGCAGCAGTGGAAACGCGTATCTCGCGCCGTTAGTCTTTGTTCCACTTGGTGATCAAGAAGACCCCCTTTTTGCCCACCGGCACCTGCTGCTCCCTCCTCTCTACCCCCTCCCTCCTCCGCCCGCCACGCGCCTCCGCGCCGATGCCGAGCCGAGCAGCAGCCGAGCCGAGTCAGCCGAGTCGAGCGGAGCCGAGCCGGGCCGAGCGGAGGTGGTGCCGCCGAATTTCGTGTAAGGGGTACCTTTCGGCAGGTGATTTCGGTACTTCAGATGGAAATATTAGCCGCGTATTGTATCGGAAACAATCGGGCAGAACTCCTCTTCCCAATCATGTCATAGTTTTGACAGTAAGAGGAACCGTTTAGACACAGCGGCTCTTAGAAGTTCGGCAAGGTTCCCTTGAAATCGTGCTATTTTACGGACGGTCCCCCACGCTCGTTGGGACCTGTTTTCTTTCGGTGACTTACATCCTCGGGTACCGGACAGCTTCACGGGCACAACGCACTTTGTTTCATCCCGATCGGATCATAAATACGGCCGTGAGGAGAGTTATAGCGAACGTCCAACTCGACACGACTTCGTTAGTGCTCTGACAGCCCTGCGGCGGCCCGCCGGCCGACCCTCCGGACGGGCGGATCAGGCACAATTCAAGTCGTCTCAAGTTGGACGTTCGCTATAACTCTCCTCACGGCCGTATTTATGATCCGATCGGGATGAAACAAAGTGCGTTGTGCCCGTGAAGCTGTCCGGTACCCGAGGATGTGAGTCACCGATTGATAAGGGGTCCCAACGAGCGCGGGGGACCGTCCGTAAAATACCACGATTTCTCATGAGACATTTTGACTGAGAATCGATGGATAGGCCAGAATTTCACGGGAATGAGGTGTGATTTAGGTTCAAATCGACGACAGAGCGTCACAGATTGACTTGCGTTCGATTTAAATACCTAAGAGTAATGAACGGGAGCTCTGCGGGCCCTGGAAGTGCGCGCCGGGGCGCAGCTGGTTTGAATTTCACCACCGGGAGACAGCAGCAGTGATGCCAACCCGAAATGAAAACTGTGCGCGTGTGATGGCGACGGCCTTCAAAGCACAAACCCCGCCGCGTGTGTCGATGACTGGTAATGGATGCAATATGAAATTCTTTGCACCTGCGGACTTGCTGACTTCTTATAGAACATAAAATTCACAAGGGTTTCTTTGAAGAGATGCCTGCTGCTCCCCCCTTTCTACCTCCCTCCCTCCTCTGCCCGCCCCGCGCCTCCGCGCCGATGCCGAGCCGAGCAGCAGCCGAGCCGAGTCAGCCGAGTCGAGCGGAGCCGAGCCGAGCCGAGCGGAGGTGGTGCCGCCGAGTTTCGTGTAAGGGGTACCTTTCGGCAGGTATTTTCGGTACTTCAGATGGAAATATTAGCAGTGTCTTGTATCGATAACAATCGGGCAGACCTCAACTTTCCAATGATCTAATTGTTTTCACAGTAAGAGCGACCGTTTGGACACAGCAGCTCATAGAAAACGGCCAGTTTTCGACGGCTTATATCCGCGGGGGGAGAGCGGCGTCCGACGTCCGCCGGCCGACTCCCGCACCCCGCCTCGGGGCCTCACGGTTTAAGACGTCAGAAACCCATGGAAAAGAACGAGCCACTACGGGCGTGCCATAGCAGACAGGTGGTTCAGAGCCACTCCGACTTGTAAAGTAGGAGTGCCCGAATCATTCGACATGCCAGTCGGGGTCATTGGGGTCACCAGAGTCCGTCACCACGGCGTCAAAGTACCCCCTGCACGGGTAGCCCCTTGCAGGAGTGCCAACCCAAAATGCGAACGGTGCGAGTGTGATGGGGCAGGTGCTCAAAGTACGAAATCCTCCGCGTGTGTCGATGACTGCTAATTAATACAATATTTGTAGTGGTCCTGCCCGTGGAGTCCTAGATGCGGTCTGACCTCGTGAAATTTTGTTGTTGTCATAGCGAATGTGAGGTTGTACTTAGTTTGGTACTGTGACGGGGACTGGGCAGGCCAGCCCCCAGTGCACTGTAAGGTAACTAAAAAAAGGGATTAAATCTATGTCAGCAGTCGTGTGCAACAAACTGAACTGCCATGCAATCACTACATCAGACCAGTGTGGTAAAACTACTATGCTGTCACAACAGAGACCCCGGCCAATGCAGAAACTGCTCACTAACCATGTAAGTTGCTACTTGAGGGATCCTTGAGTGCATTAGTAAATGTGCCTAACTGTGTTTTCCATTTTCTCTGAGATATATTTCCGTTTATCCAGCTTTCCTTCTTCAAGGCTGAGGGCAATGGGTGCAGGACAGAATGCTGAAGAGTCTCGTGAGGTGAGGAAACTCAAATTTTATTGTCAAGAGGTAGTGCCATGAAGGTACTTTGTAGTTGTCTCATTACCTGCAAACTATTATAAACATACTGACGTCCAATCAAAGTTCTTTTTTTTTTTTTTTTGCCCCAATAATAATTACTTTGATAGTATACCTAATATTTGACAATTCATACAAATTGAAACATTGGACTGAGGGACTAGCCATTCTAGACATAGTTTTCATTTGCGTGCCATGCAATGTAAAAGATAAATGCAACTATAACATGTGGTGTTTTCCTGACACTTTAGAAAAATTGCAAGGTACGAGCATAAATACACCCCCATGATTTTTGTGTGTTTGTTTTTCTTAACTGTTATCTTGTACACATGTTATCTCTTATTTCTGCTCTCAAAGGGCTGTATGTTTGATTTATTTTCTCATCTTTTCTCTGTATCTTTCATGCATTGGTTGTGAATTTCTCAATTTTATACTGTAAATGCATTTGTATCTTGACGATGTCTGTACACGACTTTGTGTGCAGTGCCTTGTGACAAGTCTTAAAAATTATACACATCAAAGTGCAGATTAGTGAACAGCTTGTATGGATACTGAATGAATGAGAAGCGTGAACTGATTGCTGAGTAAAAACTGTCTGTAACAATAAAAAAAGCTCTTAAATCAGCAAGTGAGGTATTTCAAGCAAACATTAATGGTTTGTAAGAAATTTAACGTCAAGAGTGATACAGAGATTTATTTGATTGAATTAGATATTTATTTGATTGAAAACAGAAATATATTGAATAAGTTTTTCACAATGAAAGGTACAATGAATGCCATAGAACAGGAACAACAAATTGACACTGAACTTCAGTTGTAAAATGAAATATGCTCACATTTGACATAGTACCCACTCCAATTAAACAAATAAGTCTTATGTACATGGACATCCAACAAAAACAATATCTGAGACCACTACTAGATCATCCTTCCTTCAGTTTCATTGAGATGGCTTTTTGTTGGGGTCTCTGTTGAAAGAGAAAAACAACGTATTCACAGTTACAAGATTATTAAGATGGAAAATATGTATATCCAAACTTTCAGATAACTCACCATCAGATTTTTCTGGCTCCCGTCCCTTTCTTGGGGCGCATTGTGTTACATCCTTCTTATGTGTGAATGGCGTTGATAAGTTTTGAGACGTGGCAGCAAAGAAGTCTGCATCATCATCATCACCACGTTCCATGGTGAGTGTCACATTGTCCTGGAATTATTTCAAACAATGTTATTACACATGTTTTTATTTGAGATGACCAGTGACTTTTTAAACCAAAGTAGACATTTGTTTTCCTAGTGATAAAAATCCTACTTTAATTTCTTGGACGGGGGGCTTAGGTCTATATTCCCCGTACACCACATCTTTGGTCAGCAAGTTGATCTTTTCCAGCGGTCTGAAAAGGTACTGCCATGTTCCCTCATCACCTTCCTGGTAATTTATTGTACAGAGATAATTTTTTTTAAAAATTTCAGGACAAAGATATACAACAGTGACCAAAAAAATTGTTTTTTTAAACTCACATGAACAATTGAAGCGCCACTGGGGATGCCATTGAGACTTCGGATATTCGTGTACACTGGTATGAAGAACTCAGTACTGGCAGAGCGCTGCAATTTGGGAGCCCGTGTATATCCTGCCCTTCTTTGCATATCCTGGTGTTTCTTAGCCAACACATCATCCACTTCAAAATTTTTCAGCCTAGCATGAAGTTTTGCTGACAGCTCACTAGGAACGTTCTTTTCTAAAACCCTATACATATTGGGGATAATTTTACATCTCTCCAGGAGGCCTCTCCAGGGATGAACCCTGAGGTCAAGTTTATTGACAACCTGCAACAAATACCAACACAAATGTAATTTTTCCTAAATGTTTGAGCCTTAAAACCTCTCTGGTATTTCATGTAAAATCTCTCATGCTGGCCTACCCTTCTCATTGGACATATCTTTCCAAAAACTACATTCCTGGAAGACACAGGTTTCACCCCAGGACCATAGAACGATGACGGTGGGATTGAAGAAGAAGATGATGATGAAACCTCTGGAGCAGCTATTCCACAAAGTTTAACATGTATTAAATAAAAATCCCCCTAAAGCCTATTATAAATGAGAGCTTCTTAATTTTACTCACACACTGCCAGAGCATTGATTTGTGCCCTCTTCCGTAAATACAAAATTTCCCAGGCCTTCTCATGACACAACAAGCAGTGTTTCATCTTTCTCGCACTTTCAATTACTATGCCATACCCAATGCTTCTCTTGAGGGCTTCACCACCTTGCCTACCCTGGGGAATCTCCTCAGGGGCAAAATTCCTTCCCATTTTTGTGGCCACCAGTGCAATATTGTAGCACTCAGCTTCAACATTTCTGAAACATGAATTAGTACATTAGAGCCCAATGATGTCTTGATATGAGCATTGTGTAA
The DNA here is from genome assembly GCA_038380765.1 of Odontothrips loti. Taxonomy (NCBI): domain Eukaryota; kingdom Metazoa; phylum Arthropoda; class Insecta; order Thysanoptera; family Thripidae; genus Odontothrips; species Odontothrips loti. The sequence goes on from CM076250.1 coordinate 854,393, forward strand.
CAGAATGGGGGGTACCTGTCCCAAAACACAGCATGCTGGAACTTCAGCCGGCATGGCTTGCTTGTGGCATCTCTTGTGACCACCACCAGGAATTTGTCAGCATTTTCCATAAAAAAATTTGCCAGCTGAGTGGAAATTTTGAAATGTGATTCAATGAAGACCCTGTGAAGGATGTTAAAAATTTCACATTTTAAAAACTGCTTATAAAATGACATATCACATGTGATGGAACATAAATTTAAAATGAAAGTAAAAAAAAAAAACTCTAAGCCAAGGAAAACGTTTTATCTGATGATGATGAGTTTAATTGAAATCTTCACATACAAATATTAAACGAATGCTCACCAAACTCTCTTTTTCTTTTTTGTTTTCAGAACTTCTGCAATCGTTGGGTTTACAAGCAGAGCATCATTAACTGGTTTGCACCTTGCATACAATTTTTTTACCTCATCGGCTGTGTACACCCCAATGACATAAATTATTCCGTTCCACTAGGGTAAATACACTCTGAAATTTCTCAGAGTCCTTCCACTCTGAAAGTCTTTTACAACTCTGACCAAGAGAATCAAGAAATTCGCGCACCTCAGAGTTAAAATTTCAGAGTCATTAGGAGAGTTTCAGAGTTGTCAGTACGTCGGAGGAACTCTCAATGTTTCAGAGTGTGGTTGAATGTTAAAGTATGCCCATTTCGACTTGTTGTAGCGACGTCACGATGACTCCCTAGGGGTTTTGAAACTGAGTTTTAGCCAAATCCGCCGTCATTTTTTTGCTACCACCCACGGTTCTTGAGATAGCAGAAAAAAGTTTCCCAAAATTCATGAAAATAAAATGGCCCTAGTAAATTTCTTCCTTAATGCTACATATCAAATTTCAGACAAAAATTCGAAAAACTTGACGATTTACAGCCTTGTGGTTTTTTTACCTCACTCTGAAACTCAGGCTCAGCTCTGGGAGGGATTCTGGAACTCTAGCACAGACTCTGGATCTCTGGAAGTCACTCTGGAACTCTGAAAGGAAGTCTGCAACTCTAAAAGAAACTCTGCAACTCTGAAAGAAACTCTGCAACTCTAAAAGAAACTCTGCAACTCTGTAAGAAAACTCTGCAACTCTAAGGAAATTCTGAAAATTCTGAGTGGATTTACCCTAGTGTCCTTGTAGTGTGCAGCAATGCAGCTAGTGCTTCCACACCATTCAACTCCATTCTCTGCAATAGGTGAGAACCTCAAAAATTATACAAAAATTCCTACACATCAGAAAATAGCAATTATATAGTTGTTAACTGTAGTTATTGAAAAACATTACCTCTCAAATTTAATTGTTTCTTTTTTCTTTTTCTTAAAAAAAACGCTTCTTGTTAAAGGTACAAATGAGAATCAAAGGACAAATGAAAATTCAAAGAACAGCCATGAGGCGGATAGAATCATGAAGTGTTGTAAGGTCACTGACCTAAGGGATGGCTGGATACTTTCCCTCCCATTTCATCCCCCTCCCTTCTCTAGCTGGTTTGAATTTGGCTCCCGGAAGGGGTGCCAACCCGAAATGAAAACTGTGCGCGTGTGATGGCGACGGCCTTCAAAGCACAAACCCCGCCGCGTGTGTCGATGACTGGTAATGGATGCAATAATTGTATTGGTTCGGCCCCTGGTGTGCATACACGCGTCCTACGAGGTAAAATTTTAGTGTGTTCATAATGCACATGGATTTTGTTTAGTTGGTACTGGCGGTGATGGGCGGTGATTGGCGGTCCGCGGGCGGTGACGACAGAGGCCGAAAGGTGCTTGAAAGAGCAGTTACAAAAGTGATTTAATCCCTGTTTACGGTTTGTTTTCGTTGTTATTATCATGAAATTCGTTAGTATATGGTGTCGTATCGCCTGAATACTGTCGGAGGAATGATCGCGTAGTTCAAAAGAAACTTGCTTCGGAGGTAAACAGTCACCTCTCAATTCTCAATTTCAAGTCAGCCTCAGTTTCGTATTAAGTTGAATTCAAATTAAGTTGTCAATCAGCAATGACATCATTTTTAGTACAACCCGACCCGCGATTTGATTTTTATTATTTCTTTTCCAAAGCTGTTGTTCAAATCTGCACCTGATTTGACCCCTCCCCACCTCCATTTCTCAGTCAGTGTAGCCTAACCTCTCCTTTCTTGCAGGACTTTGGTGTGTGAAAATATAGCAAGATGTGAATGAGACAGACAACAGAAGCCGCTGTTGTAATTCAAAGAATGATTTTATCAGTGTTCGAGCGACTTATATGTGAGCAGCAAGGGAGAAAGAACCACACACGGTACAGCTGTTGGAATTCAAGTGAGTGTTTATTGGTACAAGTCAGAAGTACGTACAAGAACAAGTATGGACTTTGTCACCAGACAAGACAGTGTTTTAATTTGAAATTAAATTATATGTACACAGGAGATCAAGGGATTAAATATACCATCTATGTATACAACAACAACAACAGCAGCAGCAGCAGTTGCGGGAGTTGAGGTTATGGGGTTATGTTTGCCCCTGGGTGTGTCATATGATGGGTTTCATTTGATTGTGAAACGTTATAATTATGACAATTCTACCATCAGGTTGTAGGATATGGATTCAGAAAAGTTTTGGATTACTTCCTAGGCTGACAGTTAGCTTCAGTGATTCCACCCCATATAATTCCATTTTTACTCTTGACCTTTGGAAGAGGCCTGTTGTTGTTTGTTTGTTTTTTTCGTTTTTAATATTTGGAATGGTTCTGAATGATAAATGAGAAGCATCTATGGGTGAGGAGCATTTTATTTTTCAAGAGAGATGTGTCTCAGTTCCATGAGAATGTCCGCCTTCAACATCCTGTACGCGTCTGCACTGAGAACCATTTCGATCTCTTGCAGTGTCGATCCTGTCTCCAAAGCACCTTTGCATTCTTGTAACATGAGGGGCTTGGCTGCGTCTCCCCAGTTTGCCAAGTACACACTGTACATATCATCAGTGACCTCAAGTTGTTGGCATTGCATCTCTGCTCTGGCCCAACAGGTGAGCTGTTCCAGAGTCATGGGTCCAGTGTGTATGTCCACTGCGAACTCTGCCTTCTCGAAGATGAATCGCAGCTTGGATTCAGCTTTGGCCCTCTCCACTGCTGCCTTCTCCATGGCAATCATTTCACTGTAAGAGAGAGAGAGAGAGAGAATTATGAATTCTAGTGTGAAAGTGATTTGCACATGCTCACAAAATATTTCTCTTGTTTTGTTTTCTTTATATCGTCACAGGAATGGCAATCTGTGTGATTCACCGTGTTTGCTTACTTTGTTGGCAGATTGTAGTGTCTCATGACGACGTGCGGTGAATGAAGGAGTGCAGAGGAGACGAGTGATTTCTGCCTTTCACTGCCATACATTGCCGTGGTAGTTTCCACGGTCTTCCTCAGTTTGGTGCAGGTGAAGTGTTCCCTGTGCCTCTTCTGCAGCCAGAGGTTCAGCCGCCGGTATATATTGGTGTTCTCCTAAGGATTAGAAAGGTGAGTCTCCTCATGCTGAGTTCAAATTTAAATTGGAGCCATGAGCCACTGTTGGTTTGTTAGAACTCACAATGAATCCCTTAGTGGGTGACAAGAATGGGAACCCCAATGCTGGTGGCGGCTTGAATCTCTTCAGGATGGCGACATACCTCAGGAACGTTTCCTGATCACCCTTTTCTATCCTGATTGCAGCCTGCCTGATGCGCCCCGTCTTGTGGCCCGCTACATGGATGTGAAGAGCATCCCTGAATGATTTTGCGCTGGTTATCTCTTCATAACTGCACTTGGACAGTTCACCAGGCCTGGCTGCCAGAAATAGCTGCCTTGTGGCGATGAATTCGACCACATAATTGAAGGGCTCTCTGAGAGAATCTTTAGCTGGAAAAGGGAATGGGATTTTGAATTTCATTTTTATTTTTATCTCTTGTCTGAAGGTGAGTAAGGAAATAAGCACATTGTGTGAAATTACTCATCAAAATGTATACCTGGATTATTTTGAAGCTCTCTAATAGCTCTGATGCTGGCTGTTTCCATCTTAGACAGATTGTTGTTGAATAAGATGAGGTTGTCTTTGCTGGTGACATAGTCCTCCCAGCTTGAAATGTCCGGCATTGACTCGCCCATCACAGTTCTCTTTGAAGCGAGATCCTTCAGCTTCTCCTGGGCTGCGCGTTCAGAGAATTCCTTCATGTCATTTGTTGCTCTCTTCACGTTGTCCATGAAAGTCTTGTGCTAACATCAAAAAGAAAAGAAAAAGTAAGTACAGTGGCCTCTTTGGGACAGCTAGTTTGAAAAGAAAAAAAAAAAAAAAAAGCAAGGAAGAATTATGTACTCACCGCCTCCGGGTCTGTTGGTATTCCAGCCTTATCAAAGAACACCCTCTCCGTCAACTTGAGGAGATTCAAGATTTTGTCCACATAGTTTTTGGCTGTGGATGCCGAGGCTCCTCCGTTCTCCCTCAGAATCTTGATATAGTCTCTGATGTTTTCTGTTTTTAGGAGCAGGTTCCATCCATGGCTGTCGTCTTCCCCACTCACCATGTACTCTACGTATCCAAGCATTCTTCTGACAGGCAAGAGAGAATTTCTGATGAGTTCACGCCTGTTCCTGTCCCCAGAGTTGGCGTATTCCTGCAGTGCCTTCATGATTGATTTGCTGGTATCCAGAAGCGGATACCCCAACTCTTTCATCCTCTTTTTGGCACTCTTCTCAGCCAAGGTGGTGGATTCATGAGCAACCTATAAAGAGAGAGGGGTAAGTCCCAACACTGTGAAGGGAATCTAGAGTAATAATGGGAAGAAAAAAAAATAAAAAAAAATGTCATTACCTCTGGATCACTTTCTGCATCCTCATCATGTGTCCTCTTTGCCTTTTTTTCAGCAGGCTCTTCTATCTGAAAGTGCAAAAGTGATGAAATGGTGAGAAGAGGAGTTTCTTGTAACCACCACCACCACCACCACCACCACCACCACCACCACGACCAATGATGTAAAGGCTGAAAGGGAGGATACATACTTCTTTTGGATACTGGACTCCCACATCGTCCAGGAATCTTTGGAAGCTGTAGCGGACAAGGTGATCTTTTTTCAGCTCATCTCGGAATGATTGAGGTAGCAGCTCCATCCGACTTTCTCTCAAACCCTGCATCGTCCTTGTTGTAGCTTCTGACAAGGCCTTTGCCTTCTTTCTGCGTCCTTCCACTGTGGAGATGTCATAATGCAAATGCAGATGCCTGCTGAAATTCTTATCTTGGACGGATCTGCACTCCGGGCACATCTTGGATGGGCGTGCTGATTGGTTCTCTAGAAATTCATCATCCAACACATAAGTTCCCATATGCAATTTGCAGAGATTTACCATCACAGTACATTTGGTATGTATACCATCTTTCTTGGGATCCCTTGGACGACCCAATTTTATCTTGGGAACTTGTTCCTCTGTGAATTCAAAAGGATCACACCTCTTTCTGCTGCTGCTGCAAAAGAAATTAAGTAATTACTGATATTAGATGAGTTCTCACAGCGTGATGAGAAGTTACAAGTTAGAAATGACTACTCACCAATCTCCAGAGCATGGCAAAAAATCAGCAATGGAAACTGTCCATTCTCTTGTGCCAAAAGAAACAGATGAAGCCAGATTGAAACCTAACAGTGATTCAAGCATGTAAGAGTCCTTTTTTCTTAAAATGAAAATGATTGCCTTTCAAAACTGAATTTAATAAGGTACACGCACCTCTGCTAAAAGCCTGATAGTAGGAACCAGGGCCTAGTATTACAAATTGATGTGCCGTCTGCGTGAACTTGTTGAGGAAGAGAAAAATTGTGATATGCATTGCCTCCCTCAATTTATTTCCAGTCATCATCAGTGGGATGAGATATACATTACATACCATGGACATCTGGAGACCAGTTACAAGTGGTCCAAATGGATGGAGGAATCCACATCTGTGACGCTCCAGTTGGTTGAATTGACACCGTTGCTGAGATGCAATCTTGGGATACAATCCATCAATCCTTTGTTTTTCTGCACTGGGAAACACGGTCCTGTGTGAAGATTGGAACAAGGTACGTTATTTTTTTTTTTTTTTTTTTTAGTTTCATTCTCAGAGAGTTATATCGTGACAGGAAAAAAAAATTCTCAATTTGTTCCCCTTCATACCACTCTCTGGATTCTCCCTCATGGATGTAGGACAGGGAGTACAAGTTGTGGGGCTCGGTCTGCAAGCTGATTGGTGCACCACACGACCCAACTGTCAGTAACGGAAAAGTGATTCCTGCCAGCTGCTTTTCCTGCCTCTGGGCCGTTGACATTGGGTCCCCCAGACAGTTCATATTCCACACCTTCAAAATTAGAAGAAAAAAAAAAAAGGGGGGGGGGGGGATTTCTTTATGAAGGGTAAGTTCTTACAATGGAAGCTGCTCTGCTTGTCTTACTCACTTGTAGATCATCTGGGAACAAGTTGATTGCTTGGTCCACTCCACATTCAGCCTTCACTTCTTTCAGGTCCATGAAAAAAGACTCAATATCCCCGAAGTGGAAAGAAGAATTTCTGGAAAGGCATTCATGAGACTCATACATCATATATCTGTTTACAGAATTCCCTGGCCTGGTTTGCATCCTCACCTTTCCTGAAACTGGGCGATGGTCTCCAACAGGGAACCGCAGGATCTGGTGATCGTGAATCCGCTCTGATCATCATTGGCTTCAAATGTGCATAGCTGGGAGTTGAATTCGAGCTGCTTCGATGCCTGAATCCTCTCCGTAGCAAGCATGCATCGGAGCCATTCATTCGGAGGATTGATCTGAGAGAGAGAGAGAGGTTAAGAAAAAAATGAAAGGGTCATTCTATTTTATTCAATTTTCTTTTTTTTAAATGTCAATGCTTTGTCCAACTCACAAGCAGGTAGCCACTCGATTGCAGTTGCTCTTCATGTGTCTGAACGAAGGCATGGAAGTCTTTAAAGTCTTCCCAGCATGGGGAAAGCCCAGCCATCTTATGGAAGCAAAATGCACTAAGTCAGGAAATGATGGGAGAAGTTACACTATTCCCAACTCCAGGTATGTAGCTGCTAACTCACCTGTGAGAATCTTGTTTGGAGAAGTGGGGCAGTCTCAGAGATTTCTTGTAAGGTGGTTCAAGTGCCAGCCAGGATCTTTTCAGAAAACAGCTTGGGACCCTAATGATTGTTGCTTTGTTATTTCAGTTGCCATGGGAGATTGAACGACATCTACCAACTTTGGAATGGTAGGTAATGTGTGTAAGGTCATTTACCTGGAAAAGCTAATCATGTTACTGACATATTTATTTTGAAAATTTTAAAATTTATACCTGTCTCTTTTTTTTTCCCTCCCCTTTTTTTTTTTTTTTTTTTTTTCTCTTTTGCAGGCCGAAAGTTGCCAAAGTGTGAATAATAATGATGTGGTTATTTAAAGTATGAGTGATTGTGGACAGATATGATTTTAATAACATCTTCTTGGCCACTACTCCTTGGGAATATATATTCTATTATTCTTTGGTTTGAAGTTTGTTCCTGTCGTCGTCACAAAGAATATCCTGTTCCTAGGAAGTCGCCAATTTCTCATGTCATTGTAGATCATGAGACATTTATGTAGTGGGGCACTGATTATCTTCTCCACACCTTCCCCACTGGGCTTAACACAGATGGTCCGGTAGAAGTGACCACCTGGTTCTGGCTTAGCTCTGAAAAGTGCAGCCCGGTTGAACATTGTATTGGCCACTTTGAATCCAATTTCATCTTGGAGCCAGAGCGTGAGGAAGCCCATGACTCTTGTCCAGTGTTTGGCCAATTCTGACCCCCTCAGTACGGTGATGGGCTTAGCCATGGCTGACATTGTGGTCTTCAGCTAGAATTTGAGATTGTGGAAAAAGAAAAAAATGAGTTGACACTCAAAAGACATCAGAAGTCAAGCTCTGTGCACTTTGCGAGGTTTGTATAATTCATTCACTTCAAATTTACCTTCAGGAGATCCTTTTGAAACGTCTCCCTGTGTTCATTGACTAAGACATTCCTCTCCATTGACAGTATCTTCTTGTCAACGGAATGGTAGAAGTGCTGGTAATTGACTTGCTGGTGCTTCCTCACAGCCTTCATGACTTTCGCAGCTTTGGGGTACTCCGATTTGGCCATCTCCTTTAAGAATCTGACCAGATATTGGAAATAATACAGCATAGTCTTGCCACTGACGTTCATTGACTCAATGGCCTCGATGACATCTGATGCATTCAGAAGAAGTTCTGGTCTGCAAGGTCGAGACTGTTGCTGTGCCAGCAATGAAATAACTTTCATGACTGCTGCCTTGCCTCTATGACAAACGTCTACCTTTTCCAATAGTGAGATGCCTGCATAGTTGGGCTTGTGTTCTGCAAATTTGCAAGGAAGTACAGAGTGAGGTGAGCAAAACAAAACCAAAAAAAAAAAAAAAAAGGTGAGAAATCATTGAATTATTACTTGGTCTGGTCTTCATGATCGTGAACTTGTAAGATCTGTCCGAGTCGCCATCTGATGTCCCATCAGAGGAGCTTTCATTATCGTCCGAATCTGATGAGGTCTGAGAGTCAGAGGATGTCACTGTAATGAAGGCACAGGCACGTTCTGCACCTCTTCAAAACAAATATTGCACCAGATTCAGTCGTGGTTGTTGAGTTTTTTTTGAAAACTCACCCACTCTCCTGCGCTTCAGTTTTGTTGCTTGTTGAGACTCAGCTCCGGTTTTCTCAGCTTTAGAATGTGAAATGTCAGAGGCACTGGTGTTTTCAGACACTTCTGTTTTTGAGGCAGCAATACTGTCCTGTGGTTTCTTACAGTGTCCTGCAAACATGTTCCAAGTCATCAGTTTTTGAAGAAAAGTGGACTGTAGGATAAGTCCATAAGGCTTGCCCTTCTCTTATTATAAGCGTTTTATTTTCTTTCCAGCTTTGAGCAAATCTGACCTGTATCGGTATTGTCGCAGACCTCCTTCATGAACTTGAATCGACTGGCGAATGAGCTCTTACAAACTGTGAGCTCAGATGGAGCGTTCTGTGGTTTTTCTTCACCTTCTCCTGAGGAAACAAAAGCAAAAGTAAGCACCATATATATATATATATATATATATATATATATATATATATATATATATCTGACAAGAACTGTACAGCAGAATCAATATGGTTTTCTTTTTTCTTCATAATTGTCATTGTTTCTTTTACAGGAAAATGTGTCCTAATCTTACCAATAATTGGCTTGTCCTTCATGAACTTGAATCGACTGGCGAATGGCTTAGTGTTGTTAGCATTGATGTCAGAATCACTGCCAGGTGGTGTCGCTGTTGAAGTTAAAGTACTGGGATCTCGAAAGGTAGCCATTGAAATCAAATTGTAACCTAATGATTAGCCATATGATTAGCAAACCAACAAATATATATACATATCTTTTTGAGATGTAAATTTTCAATTACCTCTGCTTAAGCCCTGATAATAGCATCCAGGGCTGATGATCACAAACTGTTGTTGTTTCTGCGCGAACTGTATGAAGATAAGAGTGATTAATTAATCGTTCCATTCAATTTGTTTCACAGTGAATGCTTCTTCTGGACAGACCGTGGACATCCTCAGTTTAGCTGCTGCTGGACCAGAGAGACTGAGAAATACGCTCTGGAGTTCGTTGAACTGACACCTTTGACCGGAGGCAATTTGTTGGTTCAAATAGTCAATCTTCTGTTTCTCTTCACTGTGGAAGACAGTCCTGAAAAAAATATTTCAAGGTAAATATATATGGTCCCTGATTATTATTTGCTTCTAATTACTGTTATGCACTTACCACTCTGTAGACTCCCCCTCATGCATATATGTGATGGAGTATAAGTTCATCTTAACTCTCAGACTGATGGGTGAACAACAGGAATTAATGGACACCGATGCAGGCGCGGTTTTCTCACCTAAACAGCTGAGGTTCCACTCCTGCCAAGTAATAAATTGGAGGTGAGTTTTGCCTTCTTTTTTTTTTTTTTTTAGAGTAAAGGTTACCATACTTGGCGAATAGATGCTTGCAAGAAGTGTAATTTTTATGAAATGACTGACCTTCAGTTCATCGGGGAACAACTGAATTGGCAGGTCCAGCCCACACTGTGCTTCTCTCTCACAGAGATTCACAAAATAGGACTGATTATCCTTGATTGGGAAATTGCTGTACCAAAGAAATGAATTAATAATAATGTCCTGTTTTTCTGTTTGCAGTGTCAAACTTACTGTGCAGCACAGCTCTGTCGAAACTGGCCCACTGTCTGCCAGGTACCACAACAGCTTTCCGTGATGGTGAAGCCAGCCTGATTAGCGCAGGCTTGAAATTGGCACTGTTGAGGTGTAAATACATATTTCTGGGATGCTCCAATCATCTTCTTACTGCTCAAGAGTTGCAGCCATTCAGCTGGAGGGTTGATCTGATGACGGCAATGTCAACTGTTTTAGTATGCTCAGCTGGATTATTTTTCCAGAGTGAAAATCAACTTACCTGCATGTAACCAACTGACTGGAGTTGTGCCTTATGTTTGTCAAGAAGAGAATGGAAGTCTTTGAACTCATCCCATGATGGTGATAGCTCTACAAGGAAAATGTAAAGTGAATCTGTAATACTTGCCTTCTCTGTTCTGACCAGCATTAAAATCAGGACTTCTGTTCTTGCTTTTGAGAGTGCTATGCGTTCCAATGCACACAAATCTTAAGATTTTTACATTGTTTGTCAATGAGCGGTCCTTTTCATGTGCATGACATTAGAAATCTCAACACGTGCCATCTGTTGTCACCTTTTAATATTGGATGTCGTTCCATTTCTACATGGAAAAGAGCTACCACTGGTTCTTAAGAAAATACAACAGAACAAAGATGGTATGTTTCTCAACTTCATTTAAAATATCAGCCTTAGTTGCCATGTGTGCTGAAAACTGTTTCAATTTTTTTCCAGGGGTGTTTCATTAATCAAATGTGGCATGAAACTGTTGCAAACCAGGCCAAGGAGAGGACCAAGAGTATCAAAGTTGATTACGTGAACCTTACGAAATGCCACATCTGAGGTCAACAATAATGTTGCGCTTGAGGATATTTAAGATCTTGGACAAATATTTTCCAACAGAGGTAAGTTCTTTTTATGTCATTATCATAACTTAATTTATTTCTGAAAAATATTTGTGATGCCAATTTTAATTTAAAACTTTTTAATCTTTTTTGGCTAGGATATAACTTTTCCAGGACAGTCAGGGAGTGAGCGAACATGGTGTTGAATTGATTTCAGCCCAAAGAAGGCACTAGCAACATTGCTTACGTTCATGTCTGATCACCAAGTCATGTTTAGCCTGATGGTATTGAGTCTTCATCTTTTCCAGTACTGAGAGGACTCGGGACCTGCTGGGTGAGGCCTGCCCTTCTTATCATCTGAAGCCACCCTTGCCCTTGCACTTTTGATCTGCACCCCGTAGCCTAGGAACGCTGACCTCTACCACTTACCTGTTATCGGGCCTTCAATGGACATGGCTGAGCTGACGTTGTTAGCGTCGCTGGCTTTGCTCTGGTTCTGGTGCACCGTCTCTGACCGTCTCGGAGCGTCGACTGGATTCTTCTTGGCTTTGCAACAATAGTGAGTATTCGACAGCCGAGCGTTGGATGGCAGTGACTGAGATGTGAGGGCAGATATTCTCAGAGCTCAACACAGCTCACGATGGGAGACTTCGATGAGCACAAAAACTGGTTTCCGGTGAGGCCCCAAAGTAATATCATTGCTTGAGGGGTCGGTAGGGTTCGACTCCTTACCCCTAGTGTGCATATCAAGGTCCTGTCCTTACCTACATACAGCCTCTCTCCATCTCTCTCTCTGTCTCTCTCGCCTTCTCTCGCTCTCTCTCTTCTCTCTTCTCTCTCTCTCTCTCTCTCTCTCTCTCTCTCTCTCTCTCTCTCGCCCTCTCTCTCTCCCCTCTCTCTCCCTCCCTCTCCCTCCCTCTCTCCCTCCATCTCCCCATCCCTCTGTCCCTCCCTCTGTCCCTCCCTCCTCCTCTCTCTCTGCCTGTCTGTCTCCCCCCCCCTTCCCCTGTCTGTCTCTTACTGTCTGCCTGTCTCTGTCTCTGTCTCTAAGTCACTCTCCCCCCCCCCCCCTCTCTGTCTGTCTGTCTGTGGCTGCCAGCCCGGCGTGGCAGGGGGTCAGCAGTAGACCTGTGTCGCGGCCGCGGGTTCGAGTACGTGATGTGTGATGACCGTGGTCTGGACAGGCCTGCGCGGAGGGCTGTGATCTCGCTGAGTCTGTCTTGGTCCGTATGTCCCTCTCTCCCTCTCCCTCCCTCTCTATCCCCTCCCCCGTCTCTCTCCATCCCTGTCGCACCCTGCCTGTCTGTCTGTCTGTCTGTCTGTGTCTGCAGGCCCGGCGTGGCAGGGGGTCAGCAGTACACCCGTGTCGCGGCCGCGGGTTCAAGGGTTCTACCGTGGCCTGTACAGGCCTGCCCAGAGGGCCGTGTTGTACCCACGTATCTATGTCTTTGTCTGTCCGCCTCTCGCTGAGTCTGTCTTGGTCCGTATGTCCCTCTCTCCCTCTCCCTCCCTCTCTATCCCCCCCCCCCCCCCCCCGGCTCTCTCCATCCCTGTCGCACCCTGCCTGTCTGTCTGTCTGTCTGTCTGTGTCTGCAGGCCCGGCGTGGCAGGGGGTCAGCAGTACACCCGTGTCGCGGCCGCGGGTTCAAGGGTTCTACCGTGGCCTGGACAGGCCTGCGCAGAGGGCTGTGATCTAACCCACGTATCTATGTCTTTGTCTGTCCGCCTCTCGCTGAGTCTGTCTTGGTCCGTATGTCCCTCTCTCTCTCTCTCCCTCCCTTTCTATCCCCTCCCCCTCCCCGTCTCTCTCCATCCCTATCGCACCCTGCCTGTCTGTCTGTCTGTCTGTCTGTGTCTGCAGGCCCGGCGTGGCAGGGGGTCAGCAGTACACCCGTGTCGCGGCCGCGGGTTCAAGGGTTCTACCGTGGCCTGTACAGGCCTGCCCAGAGGGCCGTGTTGTACCCACGTATCTATGTCTTTGTCTGTCCGCCTCTCGCTGAGTCTGTCTTGGTCCGTATGTCCCTCTCTCCCTCTCCCTCCCTCTCTATCCCCCCCCCCCCCGTCTCTCTCCATCCCTGTCGCACCCTGCCTGTCTGTCTGTCTGTCTGTCTGTGTCTGCAGGCCCGGCGTGGCAGGGGGTCAGCAGTACACCCGTGTCGCGGCCGCGGGTTCAAGGGTTCTACCGTGGCCTGTACAGGCCTGCCCAGAGGGCCGTGTTGTACCCACGTATCTATGTCTTTGTCTGTCCGCCTCTCGCTGAGTCTGTCTTGGTCCGTATGTCCCTCTCTCCCTCTCCCTCCCTCTCTATCCCCTCCCCCCCCCCCCGTCTCTCTCTATCCCTGTCGCACCCTGCCTGTCTGTCTGTCTGTCTGTCTGTGTCTGCAGGCCCGGCGTGGCAGGGGGTCAGCAGTACACCCGTGTCGCGGCCGCGGGTTCAAGGGTTCTACCGTGGCCTGTACAGGCCTGCCCAGAGGGCCGTGTTGTACCCACGTATCTATGTCTTTGTCTGTCCGCCTCTCGCTGAGTCTGTCTTGGTCCGTATGTCCCTCTCTCTCTCTCCCTCCCTTTCTATCCCCCCCCCCCCCCCCCCCCCCCCCCCCCCCCCCCCCGTCTCTCTCCATCCCTATCGCACCCTGCCTGTCTGTCTGTCTGTCTGTCTGTGTCTGCAGGCCCGGCGTGGCAGGGGGTCAGCAGTACACCCGTGTCGCGGCCGCGGGTTCAAGGGTTCTACCGTGGCCTGTACAGGCCTGCCCAGAGGGCCGTGTTGTACCCACGTATCTATGTCTTTGTCTGTCCGCCTCTCGCTGAGTCTGTCTTGGTCCGTATGTCCCTCTCTCTCTCTCCCTCCCTTTCCATCCCCCCCACCCCTACCGTCTCTCTCCATCCCTATCGCACCCTGCCTGTCTGTCTGTCTGTCTGTCTGTGTCTGCAGGCCCGGCGTGGCAGGGGGTCACCAGCAGAGTCGTGTCGCGGGTTCGAGTATCTTGTGTGTCAGCGCCGGCGGGCCTGCAGCGGCCTGCGCGGAGAGCCGTGTCCTGACCCACGTATCTCTTTCTCTCTCTATCTCTATCTCTGTCGGCGATGACGCTCTGCCCGCGAACGTCGAGGCGGATGTGACGTCACTGGCGCTGCAGGCTGCACGACGGCGGAGCGTACGACAGCCGGGGGCTCCCCCCCCCCCCCTCGTCATCTGGGGCCTCCGGGGCCGCCATCCCCGGAGGCAGCCGTAGAGGGAGGGGAGGGTGATGACCTTCACAAGATGATGCCAACTGGAGCCTACGCAGAGAGACAGGTAGGCAACCCCATCGACACAAGTGCGCAGCGGGCTAGTCTATCCCGAGCTCTGCAGGCGGACTGAGCCGTTTCTGAAACATGGAGGTTCTGAGCTGCACTCCCGTTGCCTCGGGATAAGCTACCCGCGATCCCATAATCCTTTAAGACTCTAGCTTATCTGTCCTCTCGCAGAAACCTGCGCTCCTTTATCTGCTCAAAGCGAATTGAGGTCAGGAACGACTCGTGAGGGCCTACAGTCTCGCGAAAAAGGGTGGTGAGGTCGATTAAGCTCGTGATGAAATCCAGGCGGACGAAATGACTCTGTAACTCCGTCGATTGAGATAAGTCACCGAAACGGAGGAGAGCCGTGGTATGTGCTGACGATAAGGGTCACTTGAAGCCTTGTCCGGTTTACGTACGGACAAATTGACACGAGTCAGATATGCCTCAGGGAGCCAGAAAGTCTCCGTGAATATCTGACCTCCTTCTAGGTTCTCGCTCCGAGTTTCAGATAGACCTCGCCATTGTACATTACTGTCCTCCCGTATTGTTGGCACGGGACTTTTAATCCCAGGGCCGTGGGTTCAAGTCCCACGTCGGGCGGCTTCTTTTTCTTTTTTTCTTTCTTTTTTCCCGCAAAAACGGATCCAAAACGGGGAAAAAAATGAAAGCACGTGCCGTGACCAGGATTCGAACCTGGGTTATTGCGGCCACAACGCAAGGTACTAACCACTATACGATCACGGCTAACTGTTGGCGTGTCCGTCGGCCACTGGCCACCGCCTGCCCACTCTTCGCATCGCATCGCGCTCCCCGCCGCTGTTCACCAGGATACCGCGTAATAGTAGGTAGTTTGTGGAAGGCACCTGGATGGAGGTACCGCAACTGGGCCAGATGGAGATGGCAATTCGTCACAGAGCAATCTCAACGGGGGTGTAGCTCAGACGGTAGAGCGCTCGCTTTGCATGCGAGAGGCACGGGGATCGATACCCCGCATCTCCACTCGCCATTTCTTTTCTTTTAAGTTTTTTTTTTTTTTTTTTTTTTTCTTTTCTGTTGTTGAAATGCGACAGCAGACCAGAGAATTAACGGGTACGACAAAGTACGCAAGAGGGCACGAAAGTACTCAAAGCACACAAAAGTTGCGGTGCTCTTTGCTCCAGCCCCACTTCGCTCCAGCTCAGGGAGCAAAAAGAGAATGACAGCGGTGGGATTCGAACCCACGCCCCTAGGAGAGACTGGTGCCTAAAACCAGCGCCTTAGACCACTCGGCCACACTGCCCCGCACACCACTTTGCCCCACCTGCTTCCGTCTTGCGGGCTGGCCAGCGTCATATTCAGACGAGCCGTGTCTGGCTGGCGCTCGCTGCTGATATCGTCTGGCGTCTTCATGCCCTTCCTGCACCTTCCTCCGCACTCGCCAACTTTGCGCAGCGGCGTGATCGTTACCAATGAGGTTCATCCGAGGTGCGATTATTGCTAGTTGAAAACTTTTACCAATACCTCGCCCGGCGGACCTGAAATATGGTCCACCATGGCAATTTTTGACGGCCTCTCGCCTCCGGGGGGCCCAATAACACACACTCTCTGCAGCCCCCGTGACGCCCAAGTGAGTGCCAGAAGCAGTGTCACTTCTTGGTGCGGCATCTGCTCAACGTCTCACATGAGTTGACCGGGCGGGCAGTAAGCGCAACGCACTTGCAACGTTTCGTCGACTGCCTGGTGCCTTGCCGGTTCCCCTTCACGATCGTCCAGCTCCGTCACATGGCGGCCGCTGCACAATTCCCTGCCAACCGGATGGCCCGTTGGTCTAGGGGTATGATTCTCGCTTCGGGTGCGAGAGGTCCCGGGTTCAAATCCCGGACGGGCCCTTCCATGCTGCACATAACCTCTTCTTTTTCCTCGCCTTTTCTTTGGTTTCAATTCGTGTAGTGCACAGCGTCGACCCTTTTCCAACTGGCCCGTTGGTCTAGGGGTATGATTCTCGCTTTGGGTGCGAGAGGTCCCGGGTTCAAATCCCGGACGGGCCCTCTCTTTTTCCCCCCTTTTCTTTTTTTCCTTTCTTTCTTTCTTTCTTTCTTGCATTTCGTCTCTTTCGTGCCCCATTGCACAATCCAGTGTGTGACACGGGAAATGTCCATTCAATCCCCGGCCTTCTTCTGCCCGAATACCAATGGCACGGCTCTAACATCACCAAAAGTGGAGCCGAGCTGGCACACTCCTAGTGATGTTAGGTTGCGTTAGGCAAGGTTAAGTTAACCAAGGTTAGGTTAAGTGAGGTTAGGTGAGGTTAGGCGAGGTTAGGTTAGGCGAGGTTAGGTTAGGTTAGTTGAGGTTAGGTTAGGTTAGCTGAGGTTAGGTGAGGTTAGGTTAGGTTAGGTGGGTTAGGTTAGGTTAGTTGAGGTTAGGTTAGGTTAGCTGAGGTTAGGTGAGGTTAGGTTAGGTTAGGTGGGTTAGGTTAGGTTAGTTGAGGTTAGGTTAGTTGAGGTTAGGTTAGTTGAGGTTAGGTTAGGTTAGGTTAGGTGAGGTTAGGTTAGTTGAGGTTAGGTTAGTTGAGGTTAGGTTAGGTGAGGTTAGGTGAGGTTAGGTTAGGTAGGTTAGGTTAGGTTAGGTTAGGATAGTTGATGTTAGGTTAGGTGAGGTTAGGTGAGATTAGGTTAGGTTAGGTTAGGTAGGTTAGGTTAGGTGAGGTAAGGTTACGTTGTCTACTACATTATTTCACCCGTGCCAGACCTGCCCATCGCGATCGGTGACTGGAGCCCAGGTCACACGTCACACACCAACTGGCCCCATGGTGTAATGGTGAGCACTCTGGACTTTGAATCCAGCGATCCGAGTTCGAGTCTCGGTGGGACCTGCTCGTTTTTCTCCTGGTTGTCCCCCTTTTCTTTCCTTTTACAAGTTTAGCTTTTACTTCACTCACTTGCCACGCCACTTTTCATACTGCGTTGCCGAAGAAAAGAAAAAATAAATAAACGAGAAGACACTCGACACGAACAACAAAACAGATTATGGCAGCGGTGGGATTCGAACCCACGCCCCTAGAAGAGACTGGTACCTGAAACCAGCGCCTTAGACCGCTCGGCCACGCTACCCGCCGTACCACCCCTAGTTGAACGCAACGTGTGAATCAAGCAAAAGACGATGAATGAGAATGACTGGAACGGGTTCCGGCACCACGTGAGCCGTCGACAGCTGGGAGTTGTGGCGCACTCCTGTAATCCGGCGACCCGGAAGCTGAGGGATGCGGATGGCATTGAGTCGGGGTGCACCGGAACCGTCGCCGTCGCGTCGATCGGGTGTCCGCACTGGGCTTGCCATCAACATGCGCTCGCTAGAGGAGTCTGGCTGCGTGCAGGTTGGCTAAGGAGGGGCGTATCGGGTCAGGGGGGAAACCCAGCAGCCAAAAGCACCCGTGGTGAGCCGTAGTGGGACCGCGCCCGAGAGCGGAGGTGCGCTTTCGGCCCGGCTCGTACGATCAGACCATCTCTCATATTTTTAATTTTGCCCGCACGCTAAAATGTATTTATTTCCTTTTCCGACATGGGGCCTTCATGGCTCAGTGGTTAGAGCACCGGTCTCGTAAACCGGGGATCGGGAGTTCGAATCTCCCTGAGGGCACTTTTCTTCTTTTTTGCTGTACGGCGTATCTCTCTTCTGTCGCACTTTTTGCTGCAATCGTACCGGGGCTTCCACTCTCACCAACAGCCCCTGTGGCCTAATGGATAAGGCATCGGCCTCCTAAGCCGGGGATTGAGGGTTCGAGTCCCTCCAGGGGTAGGTTCCGCTTTTATTTTGCGATAATCGCCCTAATTGCATTTTGTACCCGTCGGACGGGGAGGAAGGCAAGAAAAGAAGAAGAAGAAGAAGGAAAATAAAACGATGTCAGAAGTGGGATTTGAACCCACGCCCTCAGATGAGGACCAGAACACTCGGCCCTACGTTTCTGTTGGGCAAGGGTGCTTCCCTTGAGTCTGGCGCCTTAGACCGCTCGGCCATCCTGACACGACGACTGTCGACGGGCGCGTACAGCACCACCTTTCGTCCGGCTCCGAACGACCAAACTAGCGACTCGAAGTCCGTGCCGCTTTGCCGCTCGGCGCTGCTGCCGAGCACGGCCGCTTTCGCCCAGTCAATGCCCTTCGTTTCTCTGGTGTGCCTAGACCACTTTTCTTGTGCTGACCGCCGCACGACGACCCACCCTTCATCGCCGCCCGGCTAGCTCAGTCGGTAGAGCACGGGACTCTTAATCCCGGGGTCGTGGGTTCGAGCCCCACGTTGGGCGTGTATTTTTTACTTTTCGTGCCGCGCTACATCTTTAGCAAACCGCTGACACCAGTCCCAGCACGGCCCAGTTTTGGTGCCGCGCTCCCCGCGCCGTAATGTCTCGCACGCAGCTGAAACCGGGCCGTGCACGGCGCCCAGCAAGGTCACGCATCCGATATGGTCTAGTGGCTAGGATACCTGGCTCTCACCCAGGAGGCTCGGGTTCGATTCCCGGTATCGGAAATGCTTTTTTGCGCGCACTCATCACCCCGCCCTCTCTCCCTCTCCTCTGCCTGGTTCCGCCGGACTGCGCTACGCTGTGCGCTCGAGCACCTGCCGCCGAAGACGCCATGTGACGAGGTGGCCGAGTGGTTAAGGCGTTGGACTGCTAATCCAATGGGCTCTGCCCGCGTGAGTTCGAATCTCATCCTCGTCGGTCCTTTTTTTTTTGTTTTCTTCCTCTCTTTCTATTTTTTTTTCTTCTTTTCTTTTTTCAAATTCAGCTTTCTCGCTCCATCCAATAGCGAAAGAAAAAGGCAGAGCGTGTAGCGTGCTCGGCTCGCCAACTTTGCTGTTTCAATATCACCTATCCTTCTCCTGCCAGGCTCAGAATCGGAACTCTCCCTCTCTTGGCAGCATCGTTGATGTGCCGAGGCCGAGACGGTTGCGTTTGAATCATGTGGACCGGGCCAGCGCGAACGCAAGCCCGACTATCAAAAATTTCACGCCCGAGGTACCTGCATTTGAGGTACTCGCAGAGGTCAACGGCGTCGATAGTGCAATGACACCGTCTCGCCCTGGGGGAACCGCCTTCATGATCACGGTTGAACCCCTGCGCCAGGTAAGTATAACTCGAAGCGGGTCGGACACCAACGCCGTCCACGCGCGCCCTACGCTGTCACACACGGCGAGCGAGCGGACGATGTCCGAGAGACGGCGGCGAATACCCACCAGCCGCCAGAGGGCGCCTGTGATCGCCAAAAAACCGTCCGACCCGCTCGCGCGGCTGATATGTACCGGCCGTGCGGCCGGGTGGGCTGCAGCGAGTCGCGTCGTGCACAGCGCAGCGCCACCTTCCAGTCGAACAAATCTTTCGCCTTTTACTAAAGATTTCCGTGGGGTGGTGCACTATCATGCGCATCGTCCGATTTTTGTCAAAGCCCTGCTCTCGACGAGCGGGGCTAATGATTGGCTGGTGTAGAGAGTGCCTGTCGGGAAGCGTGTACTCGTGCATTTCTCAAGGAGGCAACGCAACGTTCATCAAGGTCGACAGCGAGTTCATTTTCGCGTTCGACGGGACGGTGACGGGTGCCATGTGCAAAATAATGAATCGGAGATCGCCAGCAATAGTGTCGCAAAGTGGGCACAAAAGAGGGGTCCGTCCGGGATTTGAACCCGGGACCTCTCGCACCCTAAGCGAGAATCATACCCCTAGACCAACGGACCGCATCTGTGAGTGTGTGACGACGTGAAGAGAATGATACAAGAGGTGCGAGCGCCCAATCTACTCAAATAGACCAAAAGGAGTGCCTCCAGAGAGAATCGAACTCTCGACCCCCAGTTTATATTGATATTTATTCAAATATAAAAATTTGTTGGACATGTTTGTTTCAAGAGTTATAAAGTTGCGTTGCTTTGTTAGCGAGCAAGTAAAATGACTTGGTGGTTAAGAAAACTAGACTGGTGCTCTAACCACTGAGCTATGGAGGCGGCGTTGAAGTGGACGACGACGCCGTCGCGTCTCTTGGAGAACGCGAAGGTGGCGGTGGGCGCAGCATAAAGAAAGGTCCCACCGAGATTTGAACTCGGATCGCAGGATTCAGAGTCCTGAGTGCTAACCGTTACACCATGGGGCCATGCGTGGTGCGCCGGCCGAGACTCGCGGCACACATGACGCCTTAGACCACTCGGCCAACCTGACGTCACCGCTGCCGAACTTCGCTTGAACGCACCGGCGCTGGCGCGTCTGCAGCGGAACGACGTGCCATTGGCGGCCGACGCGGCGACCGTACACGTCATGGAGCTGCGGTGTCCGAGTGGTTAAGGAGTTGGACTAGAAATCCAATGGGCTCTGCCCGCACAGGTTCGAGTCCTGTCCGCAGCGTCGGCACTGACTCTACTCCAGTTCATTTTTTCTTTTCAATTCCGTTCCCGCCCCGCCCTCGAGTGGCGGACTGGAGAGCGCCCGCGCATCACCGGGTAGGCAGCGCGCTCAGCAGCCGTGCCCGGCGGGCTGGCCTACCCTATCGGCTGCAGGCGCCGTGCACCAGCCAGCCCTCTCCTCTCCTTACGCGCTGTCTAGAATGTGGCGTGGTTCGATCGTGCAAGCAGAGTGGCGCAGTGGAAGCGTGCTGGGCCCATAACCCAGAGGTCCGAGGATCGAAACCTTGCTCTGCTATCCGGCTTCAAATTTTTTACCCGAGTTCACTTCATCTTCCCGTTTTTATTTTTACTCCTTCTGTGTGGTTGTGTTTTTCTCAACGTTGTGGTGGTGGTGGTGGTGGTGGTGGTGGTGGGGGGGGGGGGGGGGTCAAAAAAATAAATGAAAGGGGACACCCGGGTTTGAACCAGGGACCTCTCGATCTGCAGTCGAATGCTCTACCACTGAGCTATGTCCCCGGACGCCAGAGGGGCTCGTGTCCTCACCATAGCTACTCCGTGTACTCGGGTTCGGCGGGAAAGCAGCCCAGCTTTGCCCGCGGCTGATCTGCAACGGTCCGCCAAGTGGTCGGGACGGACGAGACCGCCCCGGACTTTTAAGACTGTACTTCACAGGATCTTTTGTTCCATACGAAGTGTGTTTTCATGCTAGGCAACCACCCGCGTTGCAGTAAGGTTAGGGACAAGTGGGGTCAACCCTGGCGACCCAGAGATTTTTGGCACTCTTCGCTGTCTGGCGTCGAGTGCAAGCTGCCTTGAACCTCAACGGTTCGGCAGACACCCGAGGGAGTCCCGGCTACGGCTGGGCGGCGGATTCGGCCCGCAGCTCCCGGAGGCGGTGGGGCGTCATAGAGGTGGCGTCTTCCCGAGTAAAGCGTTGAGCTCTCGCTAAGCACCAAATTCCTCCGCTGGCGACCAGGCAAGGCTGCTCAGAGCAAATCTGAGTAGTGCACCCCGACCAGTGACACTCTACACCCTCCCCGGGGTCCACCTGGGGAGTGGTAACAACGCAGACCACACCGTCAAGATGGACTCCATCTTCGACCCGCTGGACAAGATGGACGTCGACTCGGCGCTTGAAGTCCAACGCCGTGACGCGAACACCAGCCAAGAAGTTTCCACTCTGAACAGCTTGTGGGGCACCATGAACATCCCCGTGGCTACCTCCACGGCGACGGTCACCACGACCACAGTATCCATTTCATCACCTATCACCTCAATAGCAAGTGGCTTTCCTACCCTGAGTACCACGAGCACCATGAACAACTCTACCCCCACCAGCAGTTGTGAGGCAAACCGCAAAAAGCCAAAGAAGAAGCAAAAGCGGCATAGACAGCACAGCATCGCTGAAGACTGGGATGAATCCGAAGACGAGAAGGAAAACTCTGACGAAGACGACAAGAAGCAAGAGCTCATGAAGAACAGAGCAAAAGCCAAGGAAGAGGCAGAACAAAGAGCCGCGGCTGCAAAAGCAAGGATGGCAGCAAAGCAAGCAGCAGATGCCGCTATCAAAGCCAAGAAGAAAGAAGAAGAAGCACCTAAGGACCCCAGGAAAACCCCAAGAAAGGAACGACCACCACCTATTGTCATTGACCGTGTCAAAAACTTTGCCATGTTGCAAAAGGAGCTCCAGGGCAAGATGGCGGGCAAATTTGAATCCCGCGTGCGTGGGAGCAAAATTGAGCTGATGACGAAAACCCTAGACGACTTCGCAGAGACCCGCGACCTCCTCAAGAACATGGACGTAGGAACACACACCTACCAGCCGCACAACGAGAAGGGACTCTCGAAAAGGATCATCATCAAGGGTATCCATCCCACCTACACAACAGCCGATATTGGCGAAGAGCTAACTAACAAAGGTTACGACGTCGAAGAGATCCACCGCTTTGTGAACAGAGAGAAGATGACAGAATCCAACACGGTTGCAGTGACGCTTACCAATAACGAAAAGGCAAGAGAAATTAAATCAGAGACGAGGCTGCTCAACCAAGTGATCCAAATCGAAGACGAGAAGAAGACAAGAATTACCGTGTGCAGAAAATGCTGCAAGTACCATCATGCCACCAAGTACTGTGACCCGCTCCCAGAAGACCTCAAATGCGGCTTCTGCGCCAAGAACCACGACTACAACAGATGTGAAGAACATGAGGCAAGGTGTGGGAGATGCGGGGGGCCCCACCCTGTATACGCCTTCAGCTGCCCAGAATACCAGAAAGAAAATGAAAAAAGCTTTAAGCAGAAAACTCAAACCCCAAAACAAAAATTTGTCCCGGCACCACCTCCCGCGGTGAATCCGTGGACACAAACAAAAGAAAAAGAAAACAGCAAAAAAGAAGAAAACAACAATAACAACAACAACAACAGCAAAAACAACAACAACAACAACAACAACAAAGCAAACAACTCCTTCCTCGGTGGAATCATGCAAGACATCAAAGATCTCATCCAACAAGGAATACTGCAGCTAAAAACAACCTTCACCGAACTCCTCCAGTCTATGATAGACGAGTTTAAACAATCATTCTGCCACATCGTCCAATCATTTTCAAACTAATCACGTGGAATATCCTAAGCCTCAGCCAGCGCAAAGACGAGCTGGCATCCCTCCTGGTCCAACACCAACCTGCAGCAGTGATGCTCCAAGAGACCTTTATGAAGCCCCACACAGAAGCGCCGCAGTTCCACCAATACACCATATATCGCAAAGACAGGGACGGTCAGGCCACCAAAGGAGGTGTCGCGATTCTTGTCCACAATTCAATGCCAGCCGAGGAAGTCAGACTTAAGCTGGGAAACATTGAGCACGTGGCTGTGCGGGTGCACGACACACTGCTGGTGTCAGTGTACCTGAAAAGGAAATTACTGAAAAAGGACTTCCAAACCCTGGACAAAATTCAAGAACCAGCCATACTCATGGGGGATTTCAACGCCGAATGCACAGCCTGGGGAGACCCGGTCGACAGGCAATATGGCATACACCTAAACAACCTATGTCCACAATACAAACTAGAGATCCACAGACCAGCAGAAGAGACAACTACGCCACAGAGCGCCGGAAAAAGGGCATCAATCCTTGACTTCGCCATCACCACCAAAGACAGACATGTGACATCCATCAAGACCCTCACCAACGAAGCAACATCATCAGACCACTTCCCAGTTCTTGCGGAGGTCAAATCATTTGGAGTGAAGCCAAAGTTTCGACACTTCGCTCTCAAAACAAACTGGTCAAGGGTAACAGAGCACATGGAAAGACCGTGGCACCTAACCTACAACATAGAATACGATATAGAGCACTTCACTTCAGCATGCCAAGTCGCACTACTGAATGCCACAAGACCTGTTCCACTCAGAAGGAAAGAACATGTGTTATTGCCTACAGAGCTGAAAGAAACACTGGAAAAGAAGAGGGCGGCCCAGAAGAAAGCCTACAAAGAGACGACAATAGAAAATAAAAGGGAGTTCCGAAGACTCAGTAGACTGACAACGACGCTCATCAACCAAAGACGGCAAGAAAAGAAGACAGAAGAACTGAAAAACATTGAAGACCCAAGATTAAGGTGGACCATCTTGAAGAAGAACAAACCGGCTGCGCCTCCAATCCCAACACTAAGGGACGGTGACAGAATCCTAGCAAACTCATTCGAAGAAAAAGCCGAAGTGCTAGCAGCTGCGCTGGAAAACAAATTCCAAGACATTCGGACTGAACAATCAGGTCTCCTCAAAACCGAAGTAGAAGAAATATATAACAACATCGACAAGCTGGATCCCGGTACATGCCCCGAAATAGCAGAGGAAGTGTTCAACACCGCCTTAAAACAGACGAAAACAAACAGTGCAGCAGGAGAGGACGGTATATCATACCAGCTCCTGAAGACTCTCCCAAAATCAGCCAAAGACCATCTTCGAGCAATCTTCAATGAAATCATAAAACAAAGAAAATTCCCGCAGGCCTGGAAATCGGCGCAAGTCATCATGCTCCTCAAACCCGGCAAAAACCCATCAGATCCTAGCTCATACCGTCCCATCTCTCTCCTCTCATGCCTCAGCAAACTTTTCGAGCGCTGCACTCTCCACTTCTTCGACCTCAGCCACATCCCGGAACACCAGATGGGTTTCCGAAGTGACCACAGCTGTACGCACCAACTCACCAGGATAACCACCGACCTGACGCGATTAAGAAACTCCAACACCCCAACGATGCTAGTGGCGCTGGACATCGAAGCGGCGTTCGATAAAGTGCCGCACAAGGAATTAGTGTACAAACTTACGTCACAAGGGCAACAAGTGTGGCTTGTACAACTGATCAAAGATTACTACACAGATCGAACCATAAGTGTCAGAATCGGTGACGCAACATCAAGCAAGAAAAAAGTCAGAGCGGGAACAGCACAGGGGGCAGTTTACTCCCCACATCTTTACGCCCTGTATATTTCGGACATGCCTGTAACAGAAGGGACAGAAATTTACCAGTACGCAGATGACACGGCATACGTTACCTCTGCAAAAACCCCAAACACGGCAAGGATCAAAATGAATCAACAACTAGAACAACTCCACGACTGGTGCCAAGAATGGAAAGTACGCCCTAACCCAGGGAAAAGCCAAGCTATGACCCTCCGAGGAGGGACCGTGGGCCCGAAACTCGGAGGGACCGATATCCCGCTGGTTAAATATATGAAATACCTCGGAGTGAAGCTGGACTCAAATCTGTCGTTCTACTGGCAAGCCCTGCAAATCAAGGAGAAAATGACAATGAAGACGAAAACATTGAACAAGTACTTCAGAGGTCGACACATTGTTAACCACGAAACGAGACTTACCTTCTACGAACTCCTCGTAAAACCGACCATCACGTATGGCCTCCCTGCTTGGAACAGCATCCGAAAAACATATCTGGAAACAATCAGAATTAAGGAGAGAGAATGGGCAAGGATCATACTCCAAGTCCCGAAAACAACCAGGAAAGAAGTCCTTTATGAACTATGTCCATTTAAAGATATAATAACAATAATGGAAGAAAGCAGACAAGCATTCATCGAGAAAAATGAGAACCATTATAACACCAAGATAGCGCAGATATTTACAATGGCAAGACCGCCAGGGAACAACAACTATCCCCTCGACGAGGTACCGGGTTTTTGTTTAGGGCGGTGAGAATCCCCCACTACCCCCCTGCTACTAACACCATGTAGGGGGGTGCCTACCCAGGCTCCTGTAACTCACGGACAGGGGTAGGGCGCACCCAAAGTGGTGTAAGCCCTCTAGGACAGCAGATAGTCTGGAACTAGCTGGTAAGGTTTTATTTTTTCCCGAAGGCACTGGCCCCCCTCAGTCTCGACTGATAGGGACCAAGAAGAAACAACAGAAATGCCTAAAGAAGCTCAGATGATTCCAAACATGGTCATGATGAGCATAGGCCAGTGCAAAAAAAAAAAAAAAAAAAAAAAAAAAAAAAAAGGATCTTTTCTGTAGTACGTCTTCACTTCTCTCTACTCTACGGTAGAGTCATTGAAGCCACGAGGATGAGACACAGTCCACCTCCCTGAGCGTGAGGCCGTCGCGTGCTTAGATACCCCTGGGGAATGCACGTCGATCTCGATGATCGTTCGGCCTGGGCTTGATGCCCGGGCTCGCGGGAGTCGGACGTTCTGAGTGGACCCTTCTGAAAGGTTCTTCACGTGGGCCGGCATGCTGTGCTGCTGCCACGACGCGCTCTACGGCCGCACACACGTTCGCACACACGTTCGCACACACGTTCGCACACACGTTCGCACTCACTCTTCCCTCCCGCTACCGCTCATCAAACTTCCAAGGACACAAAAGGGAATCGGGTGTGGGCCGAACTTGTACGTGTGTGAGGGTGCGAGCTACCGACCGGCAAAAGGGTGTCCTCCCCGGCGGGGAATCGAACCCCGGTCTCCCGCGTGACAGGCGGGGATACTGACCACTATACTACCGAGGACTCCTGCTGGCTGCCGCGCGCGTCGCCGGCCACCCTCCGACGCGCATACGCGACCGCAACGCAACGATGACGCTCCAATGGCAGCAAAATTGGAGGTGCGGGGTATCGATCCCCGTACCTCTCGCATGCTAAGCGAGCGCTCTACCATCTGAGCTACACCCCCGGCTCGTGCTTGTCCTGCGGTCTGCGGCACTGCCATCCTGCTCGCGTTGCTGGGATCGGACGTTCCTGTCTCATGCTGACTACACTCTCATCGACCATGTGGGGTCCTGTGGCGCAACGGATAACGCGTCTGACTACGGATCAGAAGATTCCAGGTTCGAATCCTGGCAGGATCGTTGTCAACTTTTTGCACTGCGCTCCTTTTCGGCCGGTCGTAGAGGAGTCCGGCTAGTCAGGATTATCGCCGCCAGGGGGCGCCGCGGTCTCAGAGCCGTCGCGAGCTGCCCATGTTTGGCGTCCGAAACGGGGGCCACACGATGGCGCAGCAAACCTTTCAAGGGTCGCAGCCGGTGCCTTGGCCGCTTCCCTGCCCGACCGAGCGCTCTGCACGGCTTGCCGGGTGCAGCGGGCGGACAGTCGGCGGGACCATAAGCGAGGCGCCAGCCGCGAGCGTTTGCCCCTGCGCCGCCCGGCCCTACATATACGAGCTCCGCGGCGTGTGTCCAACGTACTCGCTTCGGCGGTACATATACTAAAATTGGAACGATACAGAGAAGATTAGCATGGCCCCTGCGCAAGGATGACACGCAAAATCGTGAAGCGTTCCACATTTTTGGCCCCTGTTTGCCAATAGCCCGACGGGCCAAATGCTAGCAAAATCTCAACATTCGGTAACACAAATTGTTACACGGTATAGAGGGGTTGGCAGGCCTGTTTAACATATTGTTAACATGCCCATGTAAAAGAAAAAGGTATATGCGCATATTCAAGGTGTTAGCATTGGCCGAATAGCAACAGCCTAGCATTCTACGATAGCAGCAATGTCGTCGTTGTTGCGGCCGCTGATGCCACACAATCGTCTACTAACAGAATACCAGCAAGGCATGTCGGCCTAATGTTACCCATTCAATGACCAGCATAATACCAGCAAGGCATGTCGACCTGATGTTAGCAAATGTCAGCAATACACGATCCCAACATTACAACACTCTTTGTGAGTGATATGGTGATTTGTGTATGGTAGCGCTCGTCACCCTGCCTCCTGAGCCCGTTGCGCACGTGCAGAGTGATTCGGACCGCTGGCCGCGGGTATGACACGGAGCATCGGTGGTTCAGTGGTAGAATGCTCGCCTGCCACGCGGGCGGCCCGGGTTCGATTCCCGGCCGATGCATTGCATTTTTGTCCCTTCTCCGAGTGCACGACGTCACAGATTGCAAGCATTGTCACGTGTGTGCGCCGTCGCTCGCCTCCGCGCTCACCGAGCCTCCGTGGCGCAATGGTTAGCGCGTTCGGCTGTTAACCGAAAGGTTGGTGGTTCGACCCCACCCGGGGGCGCGTCCCTTTCATTTTTGGATGCCCCCCGCCCATGTCGGCGCGCCTCCACCCCGTTTGCGCACTCGTCTCTGCCATGTCCTTGAGAACGCCGGCCGCCCCCACCTTCAGCGACCGTGTGGCCTAATGGATAAGGCATCGGACTTCGGATCCGGGGATTGCAGGTTCGAGTCCTGTCACGGTCGGGGCAAACGTCGTCTGTACTTTTGCTCCAGTGGCCCGCCAACCTTACATTCAATTTTATACGTGCGCGGCGAACTTGTTTTTCTTGTCGTCGTCCGTTTTAAGTTTTTGCGCTATTTAACAGGAGGCGTTTCTGGCCTCGTGCGGCGTTTCTGGCGTTTCTGGCCTCGTGAGGCGTTTCTGGCCTCGTGAGGCGTTTCTGGCCTCGTGAGGCGTTTCTGGCCTCGTGAGGCGTTTCTGGCCTCGCGAGGCGTTTCTGGCCTCGTGAGGCGTTTCTGGCCTCGCGAGGCGTTTCTGGCCTCGTGAGGCCTTTCTGGCCTCGTTCCTTGATCTTCGCCACGTGAGGACAGATACGCTATCTGAGGTCGTGCATCACTCGCGCTCGTGTTCCAGATATGCCTCAGTGTTATCGTGAGGCCTTACTGGCCTCGTGAGGACGGGTGCGCTCTGAGCCCGTGTATCACTCACGATCGTGGAAGGAGAAAAAGAAAAGTACCCCATAAAGATGGCTGGCAGCGGTGGGATTCGAACCCACGTCTCCGAGGAGACTGGTGCCTTAAACCAGCGCCTTAGACCGCTCGGCCACGCTACCGTCGTGGGAGTCTCGGGAGTCTCGGAAGTTTTGAGACACACGCTCTGTGTGTGCGTACGCGCGCACGGGGCACACAAGTCGAAACGTCAAAAAGACTAAAGAAAGGTAAAAAAGTCGCGGCCTTAAAACGACTGATTCCGCCCAGGATCGAACTGGGGACCTTCTGCGTGTTAGGCAGATGTGATAACCGCTACACCACGGAATCGCCATGCAGGCGTTGGCCACGTGCACGGTCAGCTTACAAGATCAGCCTCCCACTGGCGCATACGTGCGGCACCCATCCGAAACCGAGGCAGGGACACACACACACACACACACACACACACACACACACACACACACACACACACACACACACACACACACACACACACACGGAGAGAAAAAGAGTGAAAAAAAAAAAAGAAAAAAAGTTTGGCTGCGACAGCCGGGAATCGAACCCGGATCAACTGCTTGGAAGGCAACTATGCTAACCACTACACCACTGTCGCTCCGTGAACACGGGTCCGTCGCTCTGGGCGCGCACTTTGCATGAGACGCCGCCATTCCGCCCTCAGCACGTCCTTTTGCGGCCTCACGCGCCTTTTCAGGCGTCGCCCCTTTGCCCTTTCCATCTTTTGCAGACGCGCAGAAACCATGTGCAGCGCGAGTGGCGCGAAAGGCCGCCGTCGTGCAAATGGGTGCGTGGCCTGGACGTCCTCGACGCTATCCGGTATGGTCTAGTGGTTAGGATTTCTGGCTTTCACCCAGGAGGCCCGGGTTCGATTCCCGGTACCGGAATGTTATTTTGTCTCATTTTATCGGAGCATGTCAGCAAAAGGATAGGAATAAAAGAAATTACAAAGTCCGAAAAAGAAGTTCCTTCGAGCCGGATTTGAACCAGCGACCTATGGATGCCCGCAAGGCGACGGTGCGTCGCTGACCACCTACAGTCCACCGCTCTACCAACTTTTTTTTTTTTTTTTTGAAAACATCATTTATTAAAATACTGACATGCCAACAATAGAATTTGGTAAAAATAACAAAGATATAACTGATATAAATAAATGAGGACTGATACTTAAATTACGCCCTGCGTTCCCTTTGGTTCATTCTTTTTATTCCCTCGGGGAGACGCTCACACACAAAAGTAAAAAAAACCAGAGACAAAACTTGCTAAAAATAATAGCCGGGGGGAAAGGACCCGGCCGGGATTCGATCCCGGTTCTTGCTGGCTCTCCCTCTCGCTCTCTCTCGGACCGGCGGGAGTTGACCCTCCGGCGGCGCCTGGTCTCGCCGTGGAGCATGGTAGCCCAGGGGTACCGAGCCCGCAGATGGTAAGTCCGGTGCTTCGGCGGGGCGACTGCACAGGGTTCGACTACCGCTGGCAGCCGGATTCCCGCCATCACCGCCACCGGTTCAGTCCTTGGCGGGAAAGTGGCTCGGTCCCCTGGGCGCTCCCTTTGCCAGTTGGTGTGGCTGCGGCGTCGTCTCGGTGGAAGTAGGCAACCGGGTCCTGCTGCGTTGGTGACCTGCCACAGACACCAGTGATGTTAAATGATTTTTGCTCCTGTTTGCAGTGTCCGGCTACTCCTTCCCCGGGGCTCAGGCTACTCGCAGGTGCCTGCTACCGTCAGTGGCCCCCCTCCCTGGCGCACCAGAGGGGACTTGGCGGCACCGTCGTCACCAAGGCCTAGGCCAAGGATCAGAGGGCAGGGCAGGACCACCTGGTACTTTCACCTGGCCAGCTACCTCATGATGTTCTGCAGCAGGGTCCGGATGTCATTGGCTGGGATCAGTTGTCCGCGCTGCTGCAGGAAGGCTCTGGCCGCATCCGCCGTGACTTCCCTCCGCGTGCAGAAGAAGTGTGCAGCGTTGGCCAGCACCCAGCATGCGGCTCTCTCCTCCAGCTCCCCGGGGCCCTTGAAGTCCGGACGCACCAGGATGTCGGTGGTGACGTCAGTGGTGGCAAGGAGCCGAGAGGCCATCCCCGCCGTCCACCTCCATGCCGATCTTCGCGCCGGGCCGCACCTGACCAGCTTGTGAATGAGGGACTCCTCCTCGCCGCATCGCCCGCAGATCGGCGACTCCACCCAGCGGACGGCAGCCAACCTCTCTGCCGTGGGGACGATGTCGTGGACCACGCGCAGCCAGGTATCGGCGGCGTCCCGGGGCAGATCTGCGTGGTGGAGTCGCGCCCAGATGGCGCCCCACTCCGCCGACGGGGTCCTGCGCTGGACCCGGGGCACCGTGTCCGCCTCGGAGATGGCCTGGGAGTAGAGGGCGCGAGACATGTCCCTACATACCGCTGTCGTCGCGGGCCCCTTCCGCTTTGCCTCCCGCACGGCTTCGAAGTAGGACACCGCAGGCGGCAGGCGCTCGTCGGCCGGGTAGAGGACGTCCAGGACCGCCATCCAGGCCCCCGTCAGGGTCCGGGTCCTCGCTGCCATCGCCGTCAGTCCGCGCGCGGCGAGCATGGCCGAGGCGCGCAGCCCAGGGTCCTGCAGGGCTAGCCCCCCGCGGGCCTTCGGCAGGATGAGGACCTCGTAGGCGATCGTAAAGAAGTCACCAGCCTTAAGAAACTTCCTCATGGCCTTCCGGGCTTGCTCTGCCGCCGTCCGCTGCATTGGCAGGACCTGCGCTTGGTGCCAGAGTAGAGGGAGGGCGTAAGTGTTTACGTACCCCACGCGCTGCGTCAGGTTGAACGCCCTGAGCCTGGCGTCGGAGAGCGCAGCCCGGAACACGCCTAGCCTGGACGGCCAGTTCGCTGCCCCCATCGTTGTGGTCCGGTCGGTCAGCACCATGCCCAGGACCTTGACGCTGTCGACGATGGGGAAGGGAAGCCGTAGGTCTCTGCGCCACTTGCCCAAGGGCAGCGCCTTACACTTGTCGACGTTAACCAGGAGCCCGGATTCCTCGCCGAACTGCTGCAGGGTGGTGACCAGGTTGCCGACGTCCTCCTCCCCTTCGAGGATGACGACGGTGTCGTCGACATATGCCGAGACGGGTAGTGAGCTATCGAAGGACATTGCGGTGCTGGTCGCTCGCGGCTGGCCACACGTAACGCGGCGCTTGGCCAGCCAGCCAGCCAGCCAGCCAGCCAGCCAGCCAGCCAGCCAGCCAGCCGTCGTGGGCAGAATGCAGAATCCGCGCCCGAGGCGTCCGGAGGGC
Source organism: Odontothrips loti (assembly GCA_038380765.1). Lineage (NCBI taxonomy): Eukaryota > Metazoa > Arthropoda > Insecta > Thysanoptera > Thripidae > Odontothrips > Odontothrips loti. Next base: position 886,544 of record CM076250.1, read on the forward strand.
GTCCGAGGTGCGTTCGAAGTGCGCTTGAAGTGCGTGGAAGTGTGACTAGGTGACTTGGTGCAGTTGTGCAGGTGTGCAGTTGTGCGTGTTTGCGTGTGGAAAAAATGAAAATCCTCGGTGTCACCTTCTTCAGCTCAATCACCAAAATGCAAGGCCCCAATTGGAAGTCAAGACTAGGCGCACTGCGGCAGGTCTTGCGAGATGCACGCCTGCGCCGACTGCACCTACTGCAAAGGGTCAGCTACATTAACATCTACGCACTGCCCCTTATCATGCACCTGGCACAAGTGCTGCCGTGCCCTGCTGGAGTAGCGGATTCTATCGGCAGCGCGATCTGCGGCTTCCTGAAGGCTGGGAGATTCTTCACTGTGCCCATGGAGAGGATGACCAGATCACCACTGGAAGGTGGTTTGTCCCTCCTCCACTACAGATGGAAGCCGACTTCGATGTTCATCGGCAGCTGGGAATCAGCGGCGCGTGCAACAACACCTCTATTTACGGGGGTATGGCTACGGACCCTCCAAGAACTCTACAAGACCCAGGCGGAGGTGCCGGCGAAGGTCAAGTACTATGCGACGTTCCTGCGGTATAAGGACCACATCAGAGACACGGATAGCCGAGGCCGGGATCTGGCGCGGAACGTGTACATCTCCCTCCTGGACGCACACCCGCCACTGCCAGCCCGTGTGGAGAGCAAGTGGCCAAACAGCAACTGGCCCCGCATATGGGCAAACGCAAGCAGCAAAACAATCCCACCCGACCTCAGGGCCAACTGGTTCGTCCTCATCAACGACATCATCGCTACAAGGGAGCGCCTATACAAGGTGGGAAGGGCAGACACCAACAAGTGTGAGCGCTGCAGTAAGGTAGACACCTTACAACACCGACTAGTGTCATGCGCCCCGGAGAGCGCGCAAAAGTGGGACCAATGTGCAAAACAAGTAGCCCGCCTCTCCGGGGTACCAGTGCAAAGTGTAAAGAGTGATATTTTATTAAGACCAGACATACCGGAAAACAGTGCACTCCTGCGGCTACTCTGCACCACTGCAATAGAACTGCATCAAGAATACATCAGAAACCTGTAAATCAAGAGAATACCATGTAAATACTGTTTACTTGCCTCAATTGTAAAATGTTAATTATGCCAACAAACCTGACTGTACCAAATCAATAAAGCCGGAAGTGTAGGGTCTCCCCCCCATCAGGAGGGAACCCGAGGAGGGGTGAGGAGGCGGGCTAATCAAAACAAAAAAAAAAAAAAAAAAAAAAAAAAAAAAAAAAAAAATCAAGAATACATCGGTAGAGCATGGGATTGTAAAATTTAATTATGCCCAAACCTGGGCCGTGGGTTCAAGTCCCACGTCGGGCATGGGACTTTTAATCCCAGGGCCGTGGGTTCAAGTCCCACGTCGGGCGGCTTCTTTTTCTTTTTTTCTTTCTTTTCCCGCAAAAACGGATCCAAAACGGGGAAAAAAATGAAAGCACGTGCCGTGACCAGGATTCGAACCTGGGTTATTGCGGCCACAACGCAAGGTACTAACCACTATACGATCACGGCTAACTGTTGGCGTGTCCGTCGGCCACTGGCCACCGCCTGCCCACTCTTCGCATCGCATCGCGCTCCCCGCCGCTGTTCACCAGGATACCGCGTAATAGTAGGTAGTTTGTGGAAGGCACCTGGATGGAGGTACCGCAACTGGGCCAGATGGAGATGGCAATTCGTCACAGAGCAATCTCAACGGGGGTGTAGCTCAGACGGTAGAGCGCTCGCTTTGCATGCGAGAGGCACGGGGATCGATACCCCGCATCTCCACTCGCCATTTCTTTTCTTTTAAAGTTTTTTCTTTTTTTTTTTTTTTTCTGTTGTTGAAATACGACAGCAGACCAGAGAATTAACGGGTACGACAAAGTACGCAAGAGGGCACGAAAGTACTCAAAGCACACAAAAGTTGCGGTGCACTTTGCTCCAGCCCCACTTCGCTCCAGCTCAGGGAGCAAAAAGAGAATGACAGCGGTGGGATTCGAACCCACGCCCCTAGGAGAGACTGGTGCCTAAAACCAGCGCCTTAGACCACTCGGCCACACTGCCCCGCACACCACTTTGCCCCACCTGCTTCCGTCTTGCGGGCTGGCCAGCGTCATATTCAGACGAGCCGTGTCCGGCTGGCGCTCGCGGCTGATATCGTCTGGCGTCTTCATGCCCTTCCTGCACCTTCCTCCGCACTCGCCAACTTTGCGCAGCGGCATGATCGGCTTTCTTTCTTGCATTTCGTCTCTTTCGTGCCCCATTGCACAATCCAGTGTGTGACACGGGAAATGTCCATTCAATCCCCGGCCTTCTTCTGCCCGAATACCAATGGCACGGCTCTAACATCACCAAAAGTGGAGCCGAGCTGGCACACTCCTAGTGATGTTAGGTTGCGTTAGGCAAGGTTAAGTTAACCAAGGTTAGGTTAAGTGAGGTTAGGTGAGGTTAGGCGAGGTTAGGTTAGGCGAGGTTAGGTTAGGTTAGTTGAGGTTAGGTTAGGTTAGCTGAGGTTAGGTGAGGTTAGGTTAGGTTAGGTGGGTTAGGTTAGGTTAGTTGAGGTTAGGTTAGGTTAGCTATGGTTAGGTGAGGTTAGGTTAGGTTAGGTGGGTTAGGTTAGGTTAGTTGAGGTTAGGTTAGGTTAGCTGAGGTTAGGTGAGGTTAGGTTAGGTTAGGTTAGGTGGGTTAGGTTAGTTGAGGTTAGGTTAGTTGAGGTTAGGTTAGGTGAGGTTAGGTGAGGTTAGGTTAGGTAGGTTAGGTTAGGTAGGTTAGGTTAGGTTAGGTTAGGATAGTTGATGTTAGGTTAGGTGAGGTTAGGTGAGATTAGGTTAGGTTAGGTTAGGTAGGTTAGGTTAGGTGAGGTAAGGTTACGTTGTCTACTACATTATTTCACCCGTGCCAGACCTGCCCATCGCGATCGGTGACTGGAGCCCAGGTCACACGTCACACACCAACTGGCCCCATGGTGTAATGGTGAGCACTCTGGACTTTGAATCCAGCGATCCGAGTTCGAGTCTCGGTGGGACCTGCTCGTTTTTCTCCTGGTTGTCC
>CM076250.1:889719-1123069 GCA_038380765.1 Odontothrips loti
CACTTGCCACGCCACTTTTCATACTGCGTTGCCGAAGAAAAGAAAAAATAAATAAACGAGAAGACACTCGACACGAACAACAAAACAGATTATGGCAGCGGTGGGATTCGAACCCACGCCCCTAGAAGAGACTGGTACCTGAAACCAGCGCCTTAGACCGCTCGGCCACGCTACCCGCCGTACCACCCCTAGTTGAACGCAACGTGTGAATCAAGCAAAAGACGATGAATGAGAATGACTGGAACGGGTTCCGGCACCACGTGAGCCGTCGACAGCTGGGAGTTGTGGCGCACTCCTGTAATCCGGCGACCCGGAAGCTGAGGGATGCGGATGGCATTGAGTCGGGGTGCACCGGAACCGTCGCCGTCGCGTCGATCGGGTGTCCGCACTGGGCTTGCCATCAACATGCGCTCGCTAGAGGAGTCTGGCTGCGTGCAGGTTGGCTAAGGAGGGGCGTATCGGGTCAGGGGGGAAACCCAGCAGCCAAAAGCACCCGTGGTGAGCCGTAGTGGGACCGCGCCCGAGAGCGGAGGTGCGCTTTCGGCCCGGCTCGTACGATCAGACCATCTCTCATATTTTTAATTTTGCCCGCACGCTAAAATGTATTTATTTCCTTTTCCGACATGGGGCCTTCATGGCTCAGTGGTTAGAGCACCGGTCTCGTAAACCGGGGATCGGGAGTTCGAATCTCCCTGAGGGCACTTTTCTTCTTTTTTGCTGTACGGCGTATCTCTCTTCTGTCGCACTTTTTGCTGCAATCGTACCGGGGCTTCCACTCTCACCAACAGCCCCTGTGGCCTAATGGATAAGGCATCGGCCTCCTAAGCCGGGGATTGAGGGTTCGAGTCCCTCCAGGGGTAGGTTCCGCTTTTATTTTGCGATAATCGCCCTAATTGCATTTTGTACCCGTCGGACGGGGAGGAAGGCAAGAAAAGAAGAAGAAGAAGGAAAATAAAACGATGTCAGAAGTGGGATTTGAACCCACGCCCTCAGATGAGGACCAGAACACTCGGCCCCACGTTTCTGTTGGGCAAGGGTGCTTCCTTGAGTCTGGCGCCTTAGACCGCTCGGCCATCCTGACACGACGACTGTCGACGGGCGCGTACAGCACCACCTTTCGTCCGGCTCCGAACGACCAAACTAGCGACTCGAAGTCCGTGCCGCTTTGCCGCTCGGCGCTGCTGCCGAGCACGGCCGCTTTCGCCCAGTCAATGCCCTTCGTTTCTCTGGTGTGCCTAGACCACTTTTCTTGTGCTGACCGCCGCACGACGACCCACCCTTCATCGCCGCCCGGCTAGCTCAGTCGGTAGAGCACGGGACTCTTAATCCCGGGGTCGTGGGTTCGAGCCCCACGTTGGGCGTGTATTTTTTACTTTTCGTGCCGCGCTACATCTTTAGCAAACCGCTGACACCAGTCCCAGCACGGCCCAGTTTTGGTGCCGCGCTCCCCGCGCCGTAATGTCTCGCACGCAGCTGAAACCGGGCCGTGCACGGCGCCCAGCAAGGTCACGCATCCGATATGGTCTAGTGGCTAGGATACCTGGCTCTCACCCAGGAGGCTCGGGTTCGATTCCCGGTATCGGAAATGCTTTTTTGCACGCACTCATCACCCCGCCCTCTCTCCCTCTCCTCTGCCTGGTTCCGCCGGACTGCGCTACGCTGTGCGCTCGAGCACCTGCCGCCGAAGACGCCATGTGACGAGGTGGCCGAGTGGTTAAGGCGTTGGACTGCTAATCCAATGGGCTCTGCCCGCGTGAGTTCGAATCTCATCCTCGTCGGTCCTTTTTTTTTTGTTTTCTTCCTCTCTTTCTATTTTTTTTCTTCTTTTCTTTTTCAAATTCAGCTTTCTCGCTCCATCCAATAGCGAAAGAAAAAGGCAGAGCGTGTAGCGTGCTCGGCTCGCCAACTTTGCTGTTTCAATATCACCTATCCTTCTCCTGCCAGGCTCAGAATCGGAACTCTCCTCTCTTGGCAGCATCGTTGATGTGCCGAGGCCGAGACGGTTGCGTTTGAATCATGTGGACCGGGCCAGCGCGAACGCAAGCCCGACTATCAAAAATTTCACGCCCGAGGTACCTGCATTTGAGGTACTCGCAGAGGTCAACGGCGTCGATAGTGCAATGACACCGTCTCGCCCTGGGGGAACCGCCTTCATGATCACGGTTGAACCCTGCGCCAGGTAAGTATAACTCGAAGCGGGTCGGACACCAACGCCGTCCACGCGCGCCCTACGCTGTCACACACGGCGAGCGAGCGGACGATGTCCGAGAGACGGCGGCGAATACCCACCAGCCGCCAGAGGGCGCCTGTGATCGCCAAAAAACCGTCCGACCCGCTCGCGCGGCTGATATGTACCGGCCGTGCGGCCGGGTGGGCTGCAGCGAGTCGCGTCGTGCACAGCGCAGCGCCACCTTCCAGTCGAACAAATCTTTCGCCTTTTACTAAAGATTTCCGTGGGGGTGGTGCACTATCATGCGCATCGTCCGATTTTTGTCAAAGCCCTGCTCTCGACGAGCGGGGCTAATGATTGGCTGGTGTAGAGAGTGCCTGTCGGGAAGCGTGTACTCGTGCATTTCTCAAGGAGGCAACGCAACGTTCATCAAGGTCGACAGCGAGTTCATTTTCGCGTTCGACGGGACGGTGACGGGTGCCATGTGCAAAATAATGAATCGGAGATCGCCAGCAATAGTGTCGCAAAGTGGGCACAAAGAGGGGTCCGTCCGGGATTTGAACCCGGGACCTCTCGCACCCTAAGCGAGAATCATACCCCTAGACCAACGGACCGCATCTGTGAGTGTGTGACGACGTGAAGAGAATGATACAAGAGGTGCGAGCGCCCAATCTACTCAAATAGACCAAAAGGAGTGCCTCCAGAGAGAATCGAACTCTCGACCCCCAGTTTATAGTGATATTTATTCAAATATAAAAATTTGTTGGACATGTTTGTTTCAAGAGTTATAAAGTTGCGTTGCTTTGTTAGCGAGCAAGTAAAATGACTTGGTGGTTAAGAAAACTAGACTGGTGCTCTAACCACTGAGCTATGGAGGCGGCGTTGAAGTGGACGACGACGCCGTCGCGTCTCTTGGAGAACGCGAAGGTGGCGGTGGGCGCAGCATAAAGAAAGGTCCCACCGAGATTTGAACTCGGATCGCAGGATTCAGAGTCCTGAGTGCTAACCGTTACACCATGGGGCCATGCGTGGTGCGCCGGCCGAGACTCGCGGCACACATGACGCCTTAGACCACTCGGCCAACCTGACGTCACCGCTGCCGAACTTCGCTTGAACGCACCGGCGCTGGCGCGTCTGCAGCGGAACGACGTGCCATTGGCGGCCGACGCGGCGACCGTACACGTCATGGAGCTGCGGTGTCCGAGTGGTTAAGGAGTTGGACTAGAAATCCAATGGGCTCTGCCCGCACAGGTTCGAGTCCTGTCCGCAGCGTCGGCACTGACTCTACTCCAGTTCATTTTTTCTTTTCAATTCCGTTCCCGCCCCGCCCTCGAGTGGCGGACTGGAGAGCGCCCGCGCATCACCGGGTAGGCAGCGCGCTCAGCAGCCGTGCCCGGCGGGCTGGCCTACCCTATCGGCTGCAGGCGCCGTGCACCAGCCAGCCCTCTCCTCTCCTTACGCGCTGTCTAGAATGTGGCGTGGTTCGATCGTGCAAGCAGAGTGGCGCAGTGGAAGCGTGCTGGGCCCATAACCCAGAGGTCCGAGGATCGAAACCTTGCTCTGCTATCCGGCTTCAAATTTTTTACCCGAGTTCACTTCATCTTCCCGTTTTTATTTTTACTCCTTCTGTGTGGTTGTGTTTTTCTCAACGTTGTGGTGGTGGTGGTGGTGGTGGTGGTGGTTGGGGGGGGGGGGGTCAAAAAAGTAAATGAAAGGGGACACCCGGGTTTGAACCAGGGACCTCTCGATCTGCAGTCGAATGCTCTACCACTGAGCTATGTCCCCGGACGCCAGAGGGGCTCGTGTCCTCACCATAGCTACTCCGTGTACTCGGGTTCGGCGGGAAAGCAGCCCAGCTTTGCCCGCGGCTGATCTGCAACGGTCCGCCAAGTGGTCGGGACGGACGAGACCGCCCCGGACTTTTAAGACTGTACTTCACAGGATCTTTTGTTCCATACGAAGTGTGTTTTCATGCTAGGCAACCACCCGCGTTGCAGTAAGGTTAGGGACAAGTGGGGTCAACCCTGGCGACCCAGAGATTTTTGGCACTCTTCGCTGTCTGGCGTCGAGTGCAAGCTGCCTTGAACCTCAACGGTTCGGCAGACACCCGAGGGAGTCCCGGCTACGGCTGGGCGGCGGATTCGGCCCGCAGCTCCCGGAGGCGGTGGGGCGTCATAGAGGTGGCGTCTTCCCGAGTAAAGCGTTGAGCTCTCGCTAAGCACCAAATTCCTCCGCTGGCGACCAGGCAAGGCTGCTCAGAGCAAATCTGAGTAGTGCACCCCGACCAGTGACACTCTACACCCTCCCCGGGGTCCACCTGGGGAGTGGTAACAACGCAGACCACACCGTCAAGATGGACTCCATCTTCGACCCGCTGGACAAGATGGACGTCGACTCGGCGCTTGAAGTCCAACGCCGTGACGCGAACACCAGCCAAGAAGTTTCCACTCTGAACAGCTTGTGGGGCACCATGAACATCCCCGTGGCTACCTCCACGGCGACGGTCACCACGACCACAGTATCCATTTCATCACCTATCACCTCAATAGCAAGTGGCTTTCCTACCCTGAGTACCACGAGCACCATGAACAACTCTACCCCCACCAGCAGTTGTGAGGCAAACCGCAAAAAGCCAAAGAAGAAGCAAAAGCGGCATAGACAGCACAGCATCGCTGAAGACTGGGATGAATCCGAAGACGAGAAGGAAAACTCTGACGAAGACGACAAGAAGCAAGAGCTCATGAAGAACAGAGCAAAAGCCAAGGAAGAGGCAGAACAAAGAGCCGCGGCTGCAAAAGCAAGGATGGCAGCAAAGCAAGCAGCAGATGCCGCTATCAAAGCCAAGAAGAAAGAAGAAGAAGCACCTAAGGACCCCAGGAAAACCCCAAGAAAGGAACGACCACCACCTATTGTCATTGACCGTGTCAAAAACTTTGCCATGTTGCAAAAGGAGCTCCAGGGCAAGATGGCGGGCAAATTTGAATCCCGCGTGCGTGGGAGCAAAATTGAGCTGATGACGAAAACCCTAGACGACTTCGCAGAGACCCGCGACCTCCTCAAGAACATGGACGTAGGAACACACACCTACCAGCCGCACAACGAGAAGGGACTCTCGAAAAGGATCATCATCAAGGGTATCCATCCCACCTACACAACAGCCGATATTGGCGAAGAGCTAACTAACAAAGGTTACGACGTCGAAGAGATCCACCGCTTTGTGAACAGAGAGAAGATGACAGAATCCAACACGGTTGCAGTGACGCTTACCAATAACGAAAAGGCAAGAGAAATTAAATCAGAGACGAGGCTGCTCAACCAAGTGATCCAAATCGAAGACGAGAAGAAGACAAGAATTACCGTGTGCAGAAAATGCTGCAAGTACCATCATGCCACCAAGTACTGTGACCCGCTCCCAGAAGACCTCAAATGCGGCTTCTGCGCCAAGAACCACGACTACAACAGATGTGAAGAACATGAGGCAAGGTGTGGGAGATGCGGGGGGCCCCACCCTGTATACGCCTTCAGCTGCCCAGAATACCAGAAAGAAAATGAAAAAAGCTTTAAGCAGAAAACTCAAACCCCAAAACAAAAATTTGTCCCGGCACCACCTCCCGCGGTGAATCCGTGGACACAAACAAAAGAAAAAGAAAACAGCAAAAAAGAAGAAAACAACAACAACAACAGCAGCAAAAACAACAACAACAACAACAACAACAAAGCAAACAACTCCTTCCTCGGTGGAATCATGCAAGACATCAAAGATCTCATCCAACAAGGAATACTGCAGCTAAAAACAACCTTCACCGAACTCCTCCAGTCTATGATAGACGAGTTTAAACAATCATTCTGCCACATCGTCCAATCATTTTCAAACTAATCACGTGGAATATCCTAAGCCTCAGCCAGCGCAAAGACGAGCTGGCATCCCTCCTGGTCCAACACCAACCTGCAGCAGTGATGCTCCAAGAGACCTTTATGAAGCCCCACACAGAAGCGCCGCAGTTCCACCAATACACCATATATCGCAAAGACAGGGACGGTCAGGCCACCAAAGGAGGTGTCGCGATTCTTGTCCACAATTCAATGCCAGCCGAGGAAGTCAGACTTAAGCTGGGAAACATTGAGCACGTGGCTGTGCGGGTGCACGACACACTGCTGGTGTCAGTGTACCTGAAAAGGAAATTACTGAAAAAGGACTTCCAAACCCTGGACAAAATTCAAGAACCAGCCATACTCATGGGGGATTTCAACGCCGAATGCACAGCCTGGGGAGACCCGGTCGACAGGCAATATGGCATACACCTAAACAACCTATGTCCACAATACAAACTAGAGATCCACAGACCAGCAGAAGAGACAACTACGCCACAGAGCGCCGGAAAAAGGGCATCAATCCTTGACTTCGCCATCACCACCAAAGACAGACATGTGACATCCATCAAGACCCTCACCAACGAAGCAACATCATCAGACCACTTCCCAGTTCTTGCGGAGGTCAAATCATTTGGAGTGAAGCCAAAGTTTCGACACTTCGCTCTCAAAACAAACTGGTCAAGGGTAACAGAGCACATGGAAAGACCGTGGCACCTAACCTACAACATAGAATACGATATAGAGCACTTCACTTCAGCATGCCAAGTCGCACTACTGAATGCCACAAGACCTGTTCCACTCAGAAGGAAAGAACATGTGTTATTGCCTACAGAGCTGAAAGAAACACTGGAAAAGAAGAGGGCGGCCCAGAAGAAAGCCTACAAAGAGACGACAATAGAAAATAAAAGGGAGTTCCGAAGACTCAGTAGACTGACAACGACGCTCATCAACCAAAGACGGCAAGAAAAGAAGACAGAAGAACTGAAAAACATTGAAGACCCAAGATTAAGGTGGACCATCTTGAAGAAGAACAAACCGGCTGCGCCTCCAATCCCAACACTAAGGGACGGTGACAGAATCCTAGCAAACTCATTCGAAGAAAAAGCCGAAGTGCTAGCAGCTGCGCTGGAAAACAAATTCCAAGACATTCGGACTGAACAATCAGGTCTCCTCAAAACCGAAGTAGAAGAAATATATAACAACATCGACAAGCTGGATCCCGGTACATGCCCCGAAATAGCAGAGGAAGTGTTCAACACCGCCTTAAAACAGACGAAAACAAACAGTGCAGCAGGAGAGGACGGTATATCATACCAGCTCCTGAAGACTCTCCCAAAATCAGCCAAAGACCATCTTCGAGCAATCTTCAATGAAATCATAAAACAAAGAAAATTCCCGCAGGCCTGGAAATCGGCGCAAGTCATCATGCTCCTCAAACCCGGCAAAAACCCATCAGATCCTAGCTCATACCGTCCCATCTCTCTCCTCTCATGCCTCAGCAAACTTTTCGAGCGCTGCACTCTCCACTTCTTCGACCTCAGCCACATCCCGGAACACCAGATGGGTTTCCGAAGTGACCACAGCTGTACGCACCAACTCACCAGGATAACCACCGACCTGACGCGATTAAGAAACTCCAACACCCCAACGATGCTAGTGGCGCTGGACATCGAAGCGGCGTTCGATAAAGTGCCGCACAAGGAATTAGTGTACAAACTTACGTCACAAGGGCAACAAGTGTGGCTTGTACAACTGATCAAAGATTACTACACAGATCGAACCATAAGTGTCAGAATCGGTGACGCAACATCAAGCAAGAAAAAAGTCAGAGCGGGAACAGCACAGGGGGCAGTTTACTCCCCACATCTTTACGCCCTGTATATTTCGGACATGCCTGTAACAGAAGGGACAGAAATTTACCAGTACGCAGATGACACGGCATACGTTACCTCTGCAAAAACCCCAAACACGGCAAGGATCAAAATGAATCAACAACTAGAACAACTCCACGACTGGTGCCAAGAATGGAAAGTACGCCCTAACCCAGGGAAAAGCCAAGCTATGACCCTCCGAGGAGGGACCGTGGGCCCGAAACTCGGAGGGACCGATATCCCGCTGGTTAAATATATGAAATACCTCGGAGTGAAGCTGGACTCAAATCTGTCGTTCTACTGGCAAGCCCTGCAAATCAAGGAGAAAATGACAATGAAGACGAAAACATTGAACAAGTACTTCAGAGGTCGACACATTGTTAACCACGAAACGAGACTTACCTTCTACGAACTCCTCGTAAAACCGACCATCACGTATGGCCTCCCTGCTTGGAACAGCATCCGAAAAACATATCTGGAAACAATCAGAATTAAGGAGAGAGAATGGGCAAGGATCATACTCCAAGTCCCGAAAACAACCAGGAAAGAAGTCCTTTATGAACTATGTCCATTTAAAGATATAATAACAATAATGGAAGAAAGCAGACAAGCATTCATCGAGAAAAATGAGAACCATTATAACACCAAGATAGCGCAGATACTTACAATGGCAAGACCGCCAGGGAACAACAACTATCCCCTCGACGAGGTACCGGGTTTTTGTTTAGGGCGGTGAGAATCCCCCACTACCCCCCTGCTACTAACACCATGTAGGGGGGTGCCTACCCAGGCTCCTGTAACTCACGGACAGGGGTAGGGCGCACCCAAAGTGGTGTAAGCCCTCTAGGACAGCAGATAGTCTGGAACTAGCTGGTAAGGTTTTATTTTTTCCCGAAGGCACTGGCCCCCCTCAGTCTCGACTGATAGGGACCAAGAAGAAACAACAGAAATGCCTAAAGAAGCTCAGATGATTCCAAACATGGTCATGATGAGCATAGGCCAGTGCAAAAAAAAAAAAAAAAAAAAAAAGGATCTTTTCTGTAGTACGTCTTCACTTCTCTCTACTCAACGGTAGAGTCATTGAAGCCACGAGGATGAGACACAGTCCACCTCCCTGAGCGTGAGGCCGTCGCGTGCTTAGATACCCCTGGGGAATGCACGTCGATCTCGATGATCGTTCGGCCTGGGCTTGATGCCCGGGCTCGCGGGAGTCGGACGTTCTGAGTGGACCCTTCTGAAAGGTTCTTCACGTGGGCCGGCATGCTGTGCTGCTGCCACGACGCGCTCTACGGCCGCACACACGTTCGCACACACGTTCGCACACACGTTCGCACACACGTTCGCACTCACTCTTCCCTCCCGCTACCGCTCATCAAACTTCCAAGGACACAAAAGGGAATCGGGTGTGGGCCGAACTTGTACGTGTGTGAGGGTGCGAGCTACCGACCGGCAAAAGGGTGTCCTCCCCGGCGGGGAATCGAACCCCGGTCTCCCGCGTGACAGGCGGGGATACTGACCACTATACTACCGAGGACTCCTGCTGGCTGCCGCGCGCGTCGCCGGCCACCCTCCGACGCGCATACGCGACCGCAACGCAACGATGACGCTCCAATGGCAGCAAAATTGGAGGTGCGGGGTATCGATCCCCGTACCTCTCGCATGCTAAGCGAGCGCTCTACCATCTGAGCTACACCCCGGCTCGTGCTTGCCCTGCGGTCTGCGGCACTGCCATCCTGCTCGCGTTGCTGGGATCGGACGTTCCTGTCTCATGCTGACTACACTCTCATCGACCATGTGGGGTCCTGTGGCGCAACGGATAACGCGTCTGACTACGGATCAGAAGATTCCAGGTTCGAATCCTGGCAGGATCGTTGTCAACTTTTTGCACTGCGCTCCTTTTCGGCCGGTCGTAGAGGAGTCCGGCTAGTCAGGATTATCGCCGCCAGGGGGCGCCGCGGTCTCAGAGCCGTCGCGAGCTGCCCATGTTTGGCGTCCGAAACGGGGGCCACACGATGGCGCAGCAAACCTTTCAAGGGTCGCAGCCGGTGCCTTGGCCGCTTCCCTGCCCGACCGAGCGCTCTGCACGGCTTGCCGGGTGCAGCGGGCGGACAGTCGGCGGGACCATAAGCGAGGCGCCAGCCGCGAGCGTTTGCCCCTGCGCCGCCCGGCCCTACATATACGAGCTCCGCGGCGTGTGTCCAACGTACTCGCTTCGGCGGTACATATACTAAAATTGGAACGATACAGAGAAGATTAGCATGGCCCCTGCGCAAGGATGACACGCAAAATCGTGAAGCGTTCCACATTTTTGGCCCCTGTTTGCCAATAGCCCGACGGGCCAAATGCTAGCAAAATCTCAACATTCGGTAACACAAATTGTTACACGGTATAGAGGGGTTGGCAGGCCTGTTTAACATATTGTTAACATGCCCATGTAAAAGAAAAAGGTATATGCGCATATTCAAGGTGTTAGCATTGGCCGAATAGCAACAGCCTAGCATTCTACGATAGCAGCAATGTCGTCGTTGTTGCGGCCGCTGATGCCACACAATCGTCTACTAACAGAATACCAGCAAGGCATGTCGGCCTAATGTTACCCATTCAATGACCAGCATAATACCAGCAAGGCATGTCGACCTGATGTTAGCAAATGTCAGCAATACACGATCCCAACATTACAACACTCTTTGTGAGTGATATGGTGATTTGTGTATGGTAGCGCTCGTCACCCTGCCTCCTGAGCCCGTTGCGCACGTGCAGAGTGATTCGGACCGCTGGCCGCGGGTATGACACGGAGCATCGGTGGTTCAGTGGTAGAATGCTCGCCTGCCACGCGGGCGGCCCGGGTTCGATTCCCGGCCGATGCATTGCATTTTTGTCCCTTCTCCGAGTGCACGACGTCACAGATTGCAAGCATTGTCACGTGTGTGCGCCGTCGCTCGCCTCCGCGCTCACCGAGCCTCCGTGGCGCAATGGTTAGCGCGTTCGGCTGTTAACCGAAAGGTTGGTGGTTCGACCCCACCCGGGGGCGCGTCCCTTTCATTTTTGGATGCCCCCCGCCCATGTCGGCGCGCCTCCACCCCGTTTGCGCACTCGTCTCTGCCATGTCCTTGAGAACGCCGGCCGCCCCCACCTCCAGCGACCGTGTGGCCTAATGGATAAGGCATCGGACTTCGGATCCGGGGATTGCAGGTTCGAGTCCTGTCACGGTCGGGGCAAACGTCGTCTGTACTTTTGCTCCAGTGGCCCGCCAACCTTACATTCAATTTTATACGTGCGCGGCGAACTTGTTTTTCTTGTCGTCGTCCGTTTTAAGTTTTTGCGCTATTTAACAGGAGGCGTTTCTGGCCTCGTGAGGCGTTTCTGGCCTCGTGAGGCGTTTCTGGCCTCGTGAGGCGTTTCTGGCCTCGTGAGGCGTTTCTGGCCTCGTGAGGCGTTTCTGGCCTCGCGAGGCGTTTCTGGCCTCGTGAGGCGTTTCTGGCCTCGCGAGGCGTTTCTGGCCTCGTGAGGCCTTTCTGGCCAGCGGTGGGATTCGAACCCACGTCTCCGAGGAGACTGGTGCCTTAAACCAGCGCCTTAGACCGCTCGGCCACGCTACCGTCGTGGGAGTCTCGGGAGTCTCGGAAGTTTTGAGACACACGCTCTGTGTGTGCGTACGCGCGCACGGGGCACACAAGTCGAAACGTCAAAAAGACTAAAGAAAGGTAAAAAAGTCGCGGCCTTAAAACGACTGATTCCGCCCAGGATCGAACTGGGGACCTTCTGCGTGTTAGGCAGATGTGATAACCGCTACACCACGGAATCGCCATGCAGGCGTTGGCCACGTGCACGGTCAGCTTACAAGATCAGCCTCCCACTGGCGCATACGTGCGGCACCCATCCGAAACCGAGGCAGGCGACACACACACACACACACACACACACACACACACACACACACACACACACACACACACACACACACACACACACAGAAAAAGAGTGACCAAAAAAAAAAAAAAAAAAAAGTTTGGCTGCGACAGCCGGGAATCGAACCCGGATCAACTGCTTGGAAGGCAACTATGCTAACCACTACACCACTGTCGCTCCGTGAACACGGGTCCGTCGCTCTGGGCGCGCACTTTGCATGAGACGCCGCCATTCCGCCCTCAGCACGTCCTTTTGCGGCCTCACGCGCCTTTTCAGGCGTCGCCCCTTTGCCCTTTCCATCTTTTGCAGACGCGCAGAAACCATGTGCAGCGCGAGTGGCGCGAAAGGCCGCCGTCGTGCAAATGGGTGCGTGGCCTGGACGTCCTCGACGCTATCCGGTATGGTCTAGTGGTTAGGATTTCTGGCTTTCACCCAGGAGGCCCGGGTTCGATTCCCGGTACCGGAATGTTATTTTGTCTCATTTTATCGGAGCATGTCAGCAAAAGGATAGGAATAAAAGAAATTACAAAGTCCGAAAAAGAAGTTCCTTCGAGCCGGATTTGAACCAGCGACCTATGGATGCCCGCAAGGCGACGGTGCGTCGCTGACCACCTACAGTCCACCGCTCTACCAACTGAGCTATCGAAGGACATTGCGGTGCTGGTCGCTCGCGGCTGGCCACACGTAACGCGGCGCTTGGCCAGCCAGCCAGCCAGCCAGCCAGCCAGCCAGCCAGCCAGCCGTCGTGGGCAGAATGCAGAATCCGCGCCCGAGGCGTCCGGAGGGCGTCCGAGGTGCGTTCGAAGTGCGCTTGAAGTGCGTGGAAGTGTGACTAGGTGACTTGGTGCAGTTGTGCAGGTGTGCAGTTGTGCGTGTTTGCGTGTGGTTTTTTTCCCGTTTGTCATTTGGCTTGCCTATCAAGAGGATGCAGTATGCAGGATGCAGGATGTCAGCGCACGGTACTTATAGAGCAGTGCTCGTGAGCGATGCGCCTGGGGCATATCCCACTTATGCCACTTTTTTTTTTCTTTTCTTTCCCTTTCTATAATGCCAGCCAGAGAGGCTTTTGGGTTTCTTGCATTTCGATTCGAGTGCGTGAGCCGCCAGGTAGCCCGGCTAGCTCAGTCGGTAGAGCATGGGACATGGCGCTTATGCAATAACGCGGAGCCACGCCCCACGTCCCGTGCGGTGCCGTGCCATACGCTCCGCACCGCCATCAAGATGATCAACTACCTGGAGGAAGGGAATGACCGCGCTACGCTACGCTGCGCCACGCCGCGCCGCGCCGCGCCGCGCCGCGCCGGTGGCGCCGCGCCTCGGTGTTCGCGCTAAGCTACGCGTGGGGGGCTGGCTGTTGGCTGGCCAGCGGGAGCCCCGCGGCGCCGCTGGCGTCAACAATATGCCGGCGCGCCGCGGTCAGCTGTGGCTGACATAACCCAACTCGTAGGGGCCTCGGGCATGGACGGAATCTATTTTGGTGGTCTGCGTACAGGCAGCTGTCCTTCTCTATTTCCAAATTAGTGTCACCGCTTTAAATAACGGGGTGACACCGTGCCCATGAGAATATCATGACCATGGTATACCTCTTAGTTGCGAGGGCTGCCGACAGATGGCTTCCTGGCCAGCCTTCCTCGCTCAACTTCCGGAAATCGTCGCCTCGATGCGCTCATACACATTGAGGCTACATCTATCTGTCTCACTCGCGCCCACTTCGGATGCTGCCTGCTCGGGGGGTGCTAGCAGTAGCCTTTGCTTCCGAGGGTTGCCGTCAGATGGCTTCCTGTGAAGCTTCCTGGCCAGACTTCCTCGCACAACTTCCGGAAATCGTCGCCTCGATGCGCTCATACACATTGAGGCTACATCTATCTCTCTCACTCGCGCCCACTTCGGGTGCTGCCTGCTGGGGGTGTGCTAGCAGTAGCCTTTGCTTAAGTACCGGGGGGGGTAGCACGTCCTCGGTATCCCTGAGGCAATGGAGTCGCCACAGAGTAACAAACTGAAGCTCAGCGAAGACCTCAAGTACCGAATCATTCGCCCCCCTGGAACTCCCAAGGGGTGGGTGCCGCGGCTCGAGGTGGCTAGTGGAAAGATTGTTTTTCTGAACCCGGCGGCCCCTGAAGCCAAACTCGGGAAGGCCAACCCGGCCTACACCACCGACTGGTGGATGGCCGGGTCAAGCCATTTCCGGCTAGTGAGGCGAGAGCCCAACTGGTCGGAGATGGAGGTCTTCTGAGGTCTTTTTAGGCAAAGCCCCCGGCGGAGGTGGGGGGGCAACTAATCCTTCATCTTGAGCGAGACAGAAGTCCCGAGCCTAGCCGTGGGAATCCCCCCCCCCTCTTCCTTACCTCGTGCCACACAAGCGCGCCGCTCTATGCCCTGAACCAGACAGCTCCGATAAGGCCCCGTGTACGCCTGCTGACCCCGCACGGCCCCGTGAGGGTAGGCAACACATACAGCTCCCGTGTGCCGCGGGTTCTCTGCGTACCCCTCCGCGCGGCCCGCGCCGTGTGCTGGAGCCGGTGGAGCCGCTGGAACTGGAGCGGCAGCAGCCCGGAGCATTGGCTGCGGTACCGCTGTCCAGATAACCCGCCTAACGCCTACTGGGTAGGCAGCCCAACGGCCACCTAAACTCTGAACCGAACCGCGAACTCTGAAGACCCATAGCCGGTTATGGCTGGCTAAATCGACAAGCCGCTGCCCACTGCCCGTCGACCAGGACCAGGGCTCGGCCCAGACTGGCTGGCCGGAGAGCTGTGAAGCGTGTGTGTGTGTGTGTGTGTGTGTGTGTGTGTGTGTGGATGGCTCCAACTGAGTAAACTGTGAGTATGGCATGGGAATGTAAATGCAAGCCTCCATAAGTTGGATGAGTCATTACCCTCAATTGTTTTGTGTATGTGCTATGTGATTTTGTCCTTGTGATGTGATAACCGGTTGATATAGATATGAGTTCAATTCGAGCTTCATGCCATTTGATCTAGATATTTCCTGCACAATAGACCATTTGTGATCATATAATTATTGATTATCATTACTAATTTTTTTCAAGCCTCTAAATCTAGTGGTCAATTCATACTGACTGTTTCACTTTATCATGGTGAATTGCATTACGCTCTCTGACGTTACCTCTGCCTGACCTCACGGTCAGCTATCTTGAGTGGCCATGTTCGACTAAGATCCTCGACCAAGTCTGAAGAAAACACTGCATGTACACTCTGAAACTCATGCTCATTAAAATATTCAGATACTTGCATATGCACAATTTTTTTTTTCTAATTCCTTACCAGTCTTTACATTCTTTTGGATATTTCACTTTGGGTGTTGGTTAAAAATATAAATGATCAAATACAGGTATCAAAGCAGAGGTAGGCACATTTTATTAACAAAGTCCTCACTTTCAATCAGTCTTTCTAACAGTAAGAAAACTTGGGTAGTAGTTGAACAATATTGATCCATATACCATGACCATGGGGGATGAATACGAACACAATTATACAAATCAGATTAGCAGGCACATAATGACCAAAAGATTTGCGTTTCTTCAGTTAACAAGTCAATGTTATGGCTAAATATATATAGACCTACAATTATGGTCTTAGTATCAAAAAGCAAGCTTATGGTTTGTGGTAAAGCAAGTCAGCTATCAATTACTTTGAGACCAGAACATACATGTCAAATACACAGATAGTAACAAGAAATGGTACGCGTACTTTCTTAATCAGTTTGCCTAAATCAAGACATGCTCATGGAGGAACTATTGAGACACACAGATAATGACTGGGTGATGGACATGCACAATTATTATCAGCTATCCATCATTATTTTGTGATCAAATTTAACAATCCTTCATGTCAGCCAAGTCATAGTGCTTCTTGGAAGTGATCACGTGCTAAGCAATAACAATTATTTTTGGTCCTTATTCATACTTACAAGATACGACTTTGGTGAAATATACAGTACTAAGAATTGCATTTGGATATTGTCTTTAAAACTGCAGCGTGAACAATATCATGACAAAAAAATACAAAAACCATACACAGCTGCAGTGACAGATATGGGCTCAAGACTGGGTCACAAAATGTTCTGTGATTGGTCGGAGTATGGTTTCCACGACCGGAACACACCATCCTTTTGCCAGTAGACACATCCGCTGTTTTGGAGTCAGGTTGGCCACATCAGTATAATGCTGTGGGAAGCCCATCAACGTTTCAATTTCATTGATGGTGAGAAAACAATCTTGACCGTGCATTGTGACTGGAAGGCTCCCATGTTTGACTGCGACAAGAGAATTCAATGTTGAAA
This sequence comes from Odontothrips loti, assembly GCA_038380765.1. Lineage (NCBI taxonomy): Eukaryota > Metazoa > Arthropoda > Insecta > Thysanoptera > Thripidae > Odontothrips > Odontothrips loti. The sequence goes on from CM076250.1 coordinate 905,842, forward strand.
TTAAGATGGTATTGCTGATGCACCCCCTCAGAAAAAACAAACAAAAAAAAAAAAAAAAAACTTACTTGAGAATTGGTTTGATGAATTTGTCGTCAATGTCTTTGCAATTGTCATGTTTGCTTTCCTGTCTGCTTTGAGAAAGGTCTGAAGTACCACATTTGTTCCAGCTGATTTGCTTAAATCGGTCTCGTGCAGGTGTGGTATATTCCCCAAAAAAACCTTTCTCTTTTCATGGGCAGATACTGACTAGCACAAGACCTCACAGGTTGACATCCACCCAGCTCACTGGAAAATGTTGAGTGAGAAAAAAAAAATCCTAAAAATAAAAGGAGGAAGAAGAATGGAGGGAAATTGAGATGAGACAGACCTGGAAATTTTTTCTCGAACAGCTATCCTCATGTGAGCAGTATTCTCTATCAGCCAAAAGAAAGGTTGATGAGCCAATGACATTTGGTGTTGGAAAAATTCTTTAGCCCTTTTAAAATCATAAAATAGATGACCACTTGATTCAGGATCTGAAATGAATCAGCATTACAATCATGACAGTGGATTCAATAAGAGGGAAGAAGAAACAAAAACAAACACGCTTCTAGAAAACAAAAATAACCAGACATCTTTACTCACTTGTTAAACCTCTGCCACGATGATTAACGAGAGAAATCTCATTACAGGGAAAACCTCCGATCAATAGATGGATTGGCCCAAAACTTGCAAAGTGTGTCGCATCAAGCTTTCTTACGTCACCAACTTGTACGATATGTCCTTCCCAACGTTCTCTTTGAACCCTCAGAGCATTCTCTTCGATTTCGCTTGAAAAGTAAAGGTCGATGTCCAGATTGAGATTCCTTTTCAGAATTAAAAGAGCAGTTGATATTCCATCAAACAGACTAAGCACTCTGATTTTCCTTCTCTGTATGTGCAGCTCCTGAAACATTGAAGAAGAAAAAAAACATAAAAAAACAAAGGTTTCAGGCATGACAGCAAAAGCAAAGTGTGTGAAGTTTATACAACTTAAGGATACCTTGACAATCATGGTGTGAACTAGCAGGCCAGATGACGATTCATTATTGGTCATGATGGGTATAGACTGAGAGGAAATGAAGTCATATGAGTTCAATACATTTTATCAGTAGCATAAGTCTCCTTGTAGAAAACAAAACACAGAGGACAATGAAAAAGACACTAGAAAAATTACCTCAACAATGTCAGCATCAGAAAGTGGATGCTTAGCACATTCAGCCTGCGTGAATTCCACATTCTTTATTCCGAAACCCATGAAACCACCATCACATTCTTCAACTTCAACTTCCTCCCCATTCTGTTTTGCAACCTGAACCAGATGTAAAGGATTATTAAATATATTATGCCATGACAAAATTTATTCATTCTTATAAGAGACTTTGGCATCAAGACCAACACACACCTTTGAAGACATGTACCACAGTTTAGTCCTTGTAAAGAATCTTCTCCGTCCCCTTCCCCTTTTCTGTCTTTTGACATACACTGGGAGCACTTTCAGTGTTTCCACCAAAACGTGTGGCTGCAGTCAACAAACAGAACACAAAGACAGATACGTTAACTGAAATATTTCACAGCCCTTTTTCTTTTTTTAATAATAAACAAATACATAAAAATCAGTATTACCTCCATTATGATTGAAACAATCCAGAGTAATTTTTTTTTTTCCTCTCACATGGGACTCCTGCAGAAAGAAATGGAATTATAAAATTTTATCACATTTCAATCATAATATGATTGCACTGGTACAATCCCCTCCTAAACACATTTGCTAACACACCTTCTCGCAGAAAGATAGGACATCATAACCTCACCTCGTTCCTTTTCTGTCAACAAATTTCTTTACTCTCAGCATTTCCTGACACCAAACTTGAACTAAAACTTACAGCCCCGATTAACCAACTGAATAAGACCTAAACTTCATGCATGCCGGCGATGAAATGCAATAAAATTCAGCTTTTTAGGAAACAGTCAGGAACACAGACTTTCTTTATTTGGATCTTTCAATTCTGGTACGCGATGGAAATGTGCCCCTGCGTCTATTCCATACCTTACACCATTTAGAAGCTGGAAATACTTATCATTTTCACCAATACTGCAGGAACAATACTTACAGCGTTCAGAAAGTTGAAAGGTCCTCTCCCACGGCACGATGACACCTCCAAACTAATGTACATCCATTGTTGCTGGTTGCTCCCATGAGACAGAAACTGAGGGAACAGCACAAAGATATTGAGGTGAATTACTTGAGGTCTGCAACCTTAAACTTCTGACAGTCTGACAGTTAGAAGCAACAACAGAAAAGGTTAGGAGAAACTTGCCTTGAAGTCCTGCTCTACATTGACAACCAATGTCTCACTCTGCTGACTCCAGGGATGTCATTAATCAGGCTTCTGTGACAACTTTAAACGTTTCCTTGGCACAAGAACGGATACAGTCTGCAATGACACCACTACAATGAGGCACATATGGATGGGATTACAACTGAGAAAAGAATGGATAGTATAAAACCTTAGGTATTCTTCCACGATTGATGTCGCCAGCAGGGCTGTTGGGTTGACTGTGTACCACTGCACTGGGCATTGTAGGCAGCACAACTGTACATCCCTGCTTGTCCATCTTCCATGAGCCTGAGAAACAAAGAAAATAATGATATTTTATATCCCTTAAGATAGACAGAGAGAAATGAAGCTTGAATACAACTCACTGTGAAAGAAATTCTAAAAACACATTCATCAGGTTTGCCAGACCGTCAACAGGTGTCGCGGAGGAGGATTCCATCCTATTTCAACTCCAACTTTAAACACACAAGGCACAAGAGACGCAAGAGTACAAGAGACATGGGTATAATCTGTCATTATTATGACCTGTTGTCATTTTTAATTAATAACTTTGGCTAGATCAACATAACCATGACGAGATACTAGGCCCACGGCTGTGAGAGAGAGAGAGAGAGAGAGAGAGAGAGAGGTGCCAACCTAAAATGCGAATCGTGCGCGTACGCCGGGGGCCCGGGGCAAAGGGCAAACTCGGGGTTACATCTAACTAATAGAATAATTGTAGCGACGATTAGAGGTAGGCCGAGCCACAGAGTCCTACATGCCCCTTATGGAGTGAAATTTTTTTCATTCATAGTGAGTGTGAGTTCTTGGCAGGTGGTGGTACTAGCGGTGTCCGCGACGACTGATGTAAACACAGCCACTTCGTTTTCAATTTGTGGACGTAAACATTTTATTTCAAGGAACATTCTGAGTAGACTCAAGACAAAATAATCATATGGATCACAATTACAGTCGCCCGCCATGTGATGGTTGTCTGAACACGGTGATTGAAATCAAAACCGTGGAAATAGATGGTGTATTTCAAGGTTATGGTGGTGTGGTCTCAGAGGTAAACATGGAACATAAGTTTCTGAATCACATCTGTGTTGAACTCGCGTGACGGGGATCCTCACTGATAACGAATTTTTCTTTTCCTGAAGCTTTCACTCGAAATTTCATTCTCATGTCAACACCCTGACCTTTGTCAAAGTGGATTCATGTCAAGTTCCCACGTAGGAACGCAAAGTTAATACCTCTCACAGCACCTGCTGCTCTGTTTGGCAGCCCCTGCTTGTAACACCTTATGTAGAAAAGCAGTCATTTAAAGCTACTTGCCAGCTCCAGAAACTGTAATACTCACAAAATCCTTCTTCTTTTAGTTCACATCACATAACCTTGCACAATCGTTATTGTTTGCTCCTCAAATGGCAATGAACTGGTTTTATGTTTCAGGAACCTGCTGCCGGAAAAGGAACGAGTCATCATTTCAGTGCAACAAACTACTGCCATGGAATTACTACACCAGAACAGTGTGGTACTGCTACTACCTCTGTCAAAACAGAGACAACAGCCAGTGAGAATGAGGAAATAACTTCTAATGCAGACGGCAACCATGTGAGTGCTAGCTGAGGGATCCTTGAGTGCATTCAGTAACTGTGTTGCCTATCTGTGTGTGAGATAATATAATACATTTTCCGGTTCCAGCCTCCCTTCTTCAAGGCAGATTCAGTTCGCCCTGCTGCAACAAAACCGACCACTAAACAGCCTGCTGCTGGTGAGAGGAGAAGAAGAAGAAGAAGGCTGAATCGTCACTCAAGGGAAACCAATGTGGAAAACAAGTTTGCAGGTGAGGAAATGGTGCTGAGGACAACTTCAATTTTGTCAATAAGCTGCTATGTTTGTAAGTACTGCTCTATGGGTGAATGGTTGATTTTTACTCGACTAATTAATTCTGTTTCTGTCTTGCCCTAGTGTCCAGCAAGCCGCTGCCACTTTCAGCTGCAAGGACATCTCCATCCACAGCTGGTCCAATGGATATAACATCAAGCCAGTTGTCCTGCCCATCTTTGAAGAGGGAGCCACCAAAACTTTACTGTGAGGTATGCGAGGAGATAGTGTTCAGCAAAAACATGGCACGCCACAAGAGGTCAGGAAAGCACTCTCGAAGATCTCAAGTAATGAGGCTTGATCATGATGACCCTCCAACTCGCAAACGACGTGTAAAGGTACTCTCTATTCCAGAGTCAGTTCTGAGGGAATTGATCCCATCTAATGTCCAGGATAAAGTGGTCCATACTTTTCTGCAGTATGGCTTGAAATTCAGAGCATAAATGCTGACCTAGCTCAATGTGTTGATGAGAATGGCTTAAGAACTGTATGTTATGCCTTCACATACTGTCGTATATTAGATATATGGCACCTCTGCATGAGGCCGTGTTTCTAATGAATGACATTGATTACATATTTAGATTAATAATGTTATGCTGACTGTACCAGAAAGCCCTTTATCCGGATAAAATTGAGATTAACCAGAGTCCTTTGGGTAATGTTTAAATAACAAAATGTTCTTTTGGGATGTGTCTATCCTGCTGCTGTTACTGTGACGTGGACTTCATCTAGAGCACGACTAGTTAATGTCTATTGTGCTGCTGTGATCGCTGTGATAACATACCACAGTACTCTGGATACTTTTTTTTTTTTTTAATATGGAATTGTTATTTCATTTAAGAAGAACTTATGTATTTCATTTAACTCACATTAACTTGTTTGTTCAAAGAGTCAATTCATTGGTCATTTGGATAAAGTCCACACAACAAGGACCTGGATAGACATTATAGCCAGTCAAGCTCCAAGACACTTGGACAAATACTGATCAATTGTTCCCACTGTTTTTCTAATTAATTGGAACTCACCTGATCTGGAGAAAACTCATTGTTTTCTAAACTGTTTTCTTGTACACATGTTATCTCTTATTTCTGCTCTCAAAGGGCTGTGTCTGATTTATTTTGTAATCTTTTTTTCTGTACAATTGTATTTCTCATGTATTGATTGTGAATTTCTTAATTTTATACTGTCAATGTATTTGTATCTTGACGATGTCTGGATAGACATTATAGCCGGTCAAGCTGCAAGATACTTGGACAAATACTGATCAATTGTTCCCACTGTTTTTCTAATTAATTGGAACTCACCTGATCTGGAGAAAACTCTTTGTTATGTTCTGTTTTGTTGTCCTCATGTTTGACTATTGAGCATGTTGTATATCTGGTTGTTAATTTTTTAACCAATTCACGGTTTGCACTGATTGGGTCACAAGCAAATTGTTTTTTTTTTTTTTTTTTGTTTTTGTTTTCTAAACTGTTTTCTTGTACACATGTTATCTCTTATTTCTGCTCTCAAAGGGCTGTGTCTGATTTATTTTGTAATCTTTTTTTCTGTACAATTGTATTTGTCATGTATTGATTGTGAATTTCTAAATTTTATACTGTCAATGTATATGTATCTTCCATGTCTGTAGGCTTTGTGGGCAGTGCCTTGTGACAAGTCTAAAATCCTTGCAAGATATTTTTTGAGAACCATCTAGAACCAAAGTGCAGTTTAGAGGATACTGAATGAATGAGTACTAATTGCTGAGTAGAAAATGTCTGTAACAATAAAATAAGCTCTCAAATCAGCAAGTGAGGCATTTCAAGCAAACATTAATGGTTCGCAAGAAATTCAACGTCAAGAGCGATGCAGATATTTATTTGATTGAAACAGAGATATATTTGATAAGTTTTTCACAATGAAGGTACGATGAATGCCATAGAACAGAAGCAACAAATTGACATAACTAATCCCTACTATTTTCCATACAGAAAGAGTTGGTGATAGTATTATAAAATGAGGATTAACATACGGTGACAGAATGCCTAGGCAAGTTAACAGATGGCTTTAAAAAGGTCTATTGTATATTACATGTTGGGAATAAATAAAAATTACTTACGCACCTGGAATAGTTGTGCGTTCTGAACTGTAGTTGTAAAAGGATAATTGAACAAACACTCTAATGACACGAATTTGTGACAAATTGACATAACTAATCCCTACTATTTTCCATACAGAAAGAGTTGGTGATAGTATTATAAAATGAGGATTAACATACGGTGACAGGATGCCTAGGCAAGTTAACAGATGGCTTTAAAAAGGTCTATTGTATATTACATGTTGGGAATAAATAAAAATTACTTACGCACCTGGAATAGTTGTGCGTTCTGAACTGTAGTTGTAAAAGGATAATTGAACAAACACTCTAATGACATGAATTTGAGAGAAAACTATGAACATCCTTAATAAAGTCTGCATAGAACTGGCGCCTGCTGGGCTTAACGGGCCTAGCAGGGGTGGTGACTTGGACGCTGCAGTCTTGCGGCGTGCGTTGCTGCATGAGGGGCGTGGCCGGTGTCAGCACCGTCTCAGTCCCTGTTGGATCCTCCTCACCAACCACAGGAGCGGCCAGCGTCGGCGGCTGGGCGGCACCCAGCACCCCCCGACCCATGTAGTAGATGGGGTGGAAAGCAGGGATCGTCACCTCCTCTCCCTGACGACAAGTTTGTAAAAGCAGAATAAGACAAGGAAAAATACAAAGAAAGCAGACCCTTTCAAGCAGCGTGTACGCACTTGCACGTTGCTTACATGGGTGGCCCTCTGAGGGCGCACCACACGTACACGGTGCACAGCAATCGGCACGAACATCTCCTCCACGCCGGATGCGGACATGGTGGGGGTGGGAATTGCCTGGTCCACCTCCTCCAGAGATTCCGCCACGCGTGGCGCCAAGCGCCGCGCCAAGTAGCCCTCCACTCGGTGCCACGCCCTTTGTGGCACCAGCCTCTTCAGGGTAGCGGCACTGGCGCCGACGGCGGTGGCTCTCTCCACGAACCGTCTCGGCCCTGCCCGCCGGAGGTCCCAGGAGCCCCAACCAGGCCGAGCCTTGACACACAGAAATCAGTCACAACTCAGAGACACGGAAAAGGTAGGCAAGCCCGCAACGCACTAGCTCCGTCTCTTTCCGTCTCGGCCGGACGCGTGAGAGAGAAAGAGACAGAGCAAGTTGTACTCGTCATGGGGCAAATGGGACACTTGGTACATGCAATAAGCGCTCAGTTGCGGCCGTTGTTTTAAAGGGCAATAACTCACCCTGGTGAATTTGGGGGGAGCAAGATAAATATGGGGACGAGGGGTGTTTGCCGGCCCATAAAAATGTTTGGGATTGATGCTGCTGCTGCTGCTGCTGCTGCTGCTGCTGCTGCTGCTGCTGCTGCTGCTGCTGCTGCCACTGGTGTGCAGAAAAACGTACTGTAGAAAGCAGATAATACCATTGGGCGACGGGCAGCCCGGTACAACTAGTGACGTGTACTCACCTTTTCAGCGCCTCTGCCTCACGGCGGCACCGCACTGCGCGCACTGCGCGGCTTTCCCTCTCAGCCCGCAGTACGGTGGCCAGGGTGGAGTTTACCGAGAGGCATCGGCCGCTGCTACGCCCCGACGTAAGGATGAGGCCGCAGGCCTTCGATAGCCGCACCGCGGCGTCCCCAGCCCCACTCATTTCCTCCGGGCTGAACGCCCGGTTCAAATTGACTTCGTAATATTTAAGGGCTTCCTGAGCAAGGTCCCACTCGGCTCTACAACATCAGAAATGAATGGATGAATGGACGAGTGAATGAATGAATGAGTGAATGGACGAATGAATGAATGAGTGAATGGATGAATGAATGAATGAGTGAATGGATGAATGAATGAATGAGTGAATGGATGTGGGAATGAATGAATGGATGAGTGAACGAATGAATGAATGAATGAATGAATGAGTGAATGAATGAATGAATGAATGAATGAATGGATGTGGGAATGAATGGATGTGGGAATGAATGAATGGATGAGTGAACGAATGAATGAATGAAGCAGCGTTCTCCGACTTACGTCGACCAGAAGACGTGTTTTACTTGAGGGTCGCAGCTCCTCCACTCATCCTGGCTTTGTGCCGACCGCACCAGCAACACCGTGCTCACCCACGCTTCTGTCCGCACGCCGAAGACCTTGCTCAGGAAGGCCTTGGTGATGATGGTGGTGGGCTCAACAATTCCCCCTGCGAAATGAAAACACGAAACAATCTTTACACTCTCAGAATACTTCAGAAGCACGATTATTCCTTAAAGGCATCAGTCTTGGAAAGTCCCGATAGTGTTAAGCATCTGATAGCGGCTTCCTTATAAGGAATGGCCTTTAACAAGATTCACATTTATAAGGAAGATCTTTGTAAGGAAAACTGCTTAAAAAGGACATATGCAGCGAATGCTTAACAAGAGGGACGAATTCAGATGAAAATATTGGATACCCCATCGGGCCTATTGGAACTTACACTGCGCATCGTTTACAGAACTGGGCGGGAGTGCCGCTCGTCACCAGCTTCCCCGCTTTCTGCATCCTTTGCATATTTTTAGCCGCCTGGAAAACGGCCGGCCGCCAGTCCTCCCCCACCCACCCACAGCACGACTCGCTGAGGGGTGTTAGGGAGGGCTTCCAGGGCCTCTGCGCCCATCAGAGGCAACATCACTGTAAGCAAATAACATCCAATTATTATCATGGCACGTTTCTAATGATACCTGGAAGCGGAAGTTGAAGAACAAATGCACTGCGTGGTAAATTTTCAGTTCACGTCTATCGCTGAATTAACACTATAAAATTAATGACACGCGTAACTGAGAAAAAAAATGTGCACAGAGGACCGACTACACGCACCAACTGCGGATTATTGGGGTAAAAGTCTTATGGAGACGTGCCTATCCCTTATTCTGCATGGAGCGCGCTGCGATGGGGAGGGGAGGGGAGGGGGTGTAAGGGTTGTGGGGGAGGGGGGAGGCTCACGTGAGCTTAGCGGCCCTTAGTCTGCCATGCATATTATTTTGGAATGCGGAGAATCCGGCCAGCCCTGTGCACTTAACGAAAACTGGAGCCTGCCGGATTCGAACGAGTCGAACCGGAGTCGCGGGGGGTGGGGGTTGGGGGGGGGGGGATGTTTACATCGCGGCTTGTTGACACGGCGGCACTCGCGGTCTTATAAGAACAAATGACTGGCTTGCGCCGATTACTAAAATCTGAGTCGCCAGCGAATCGCGGGGATTAAGAACACTTCAAGTCACCGTCTTGCCGGTGACTCGTGGTGGTAAACACGAAGTAGTCAGAGGGGCGGTTTGTCCTGCCTGTCCCACCAAGTGGTCAACCCCTGAGTTCGTTACTCGTCGCCTCTGTTATTTCCCGACTAGAGGCGTCGTTGGTACAAATAAAGGTTCATTCACTCACCCAAGTATGGAGTACAGCAGGCAGATTTTCTGTGTAATTGTCTCAGGTCCCAGCACTGTTGTGGCTCGATCGCGGTAGAATGGGGTAGTGCATAGAGACACGCAGAGGGAGAGAGGCGTCGAGAGCGAGACTCCGCGAGCGGTACTTGCTAGTGGTCCCCCACCCCCACCCCGCCGTGCCCCACCCAGCTAGACCACCATAGCACCTACCCCCCTCTACCGCACCGCACAGCACCGTACAGCACCGCACTGGACAGCACACGGAGGGCCCCGGAAATGTAGGCAATCGGCGTAAAGTTTTTCACCTGCACGTAGGCAAAAAGCGGGACATTGCCCCCATGGGGATGGGGTACCCGAGCGAACCAACCCTTAGCCCACTTTCAATATCGCTGGCTTGCAGCAGTGGAAACGCGTATCTCGCGCCGTTAGTCTTTGTTCCACTTGTTGATCAAGAAGGCCCTCTTTTTGCCCACCGGCACCTGCAGCAGCACCTGGGGGTCCATTTTGACATTTAATATGGGTTTGGGGGGTAATTATAGGGGGGGTCTCTCCTCATGAAGAAGTTCGTATCTCGCTCCGTTAGGTCTCGTTCCACATGGTGCTCAAGAAGGCCCCTATCCATGTGTCCACCGGCACCTGCGGCAGCACGACGTGCTTGCGGGTTGCTGCAGGGGAGAAAGGGGGCCATCTCGTGAGCTAAGGCCCACCCTTGAGCTTACCTAGCCTTACCCTGCGTGGAATATAACACATTTTTAGGGTACTGGACGCACTTCTTCTTTGGGGCCAAAATGATCACATTTTGAACGCGTCGCACCGGCAGCAGCACCGGAGAGCCCTCACCACTTATGATAATCGGTCCCGGCAGACCTTTGCGAATCGAATGGTACCCTGGTTTTTTAAATCCGTCCACTATCAGCCGAGTTTCATAGGTTTACTTGAAGAGTGTTTCTTGAATCTTAAGCACGAGACGGACGGTGCGTGAAGTCAGAGTTACAAGCGGCCCCCGGCCCCGCCCGCCCAATGCTTAAGCTGCATGAAAAGCCCTTCGTGTAAACTCATTTAACTCGGGTGTTCGTGGACAGACTTTAAAAACCAGGGTACCGTTCGATTCGCAAAGGTCTGCCGGAACCGATTTTCACAGGTGGTGATGGGTCTGCCGATGCATCTGCAGATGCGACGCGTTCAAAGTGTGATGTTTTACGACCCCAGCTGCAGAGGTGCCAACCCGAAATGACAACCGTGCACGTTTGATGGCGACGGCTTTCAAAGTACAAACCCCGCCGCGTGTGTCGATGACTGGAAATGGATGCAATAGTTGTATTGGTTCGGCCCCTGGTGTGCATACACGCGTCCTACGAGGTAAAATTTTATTGTGGTCATAATGCATACGGATTTTGTTTAGTTGGTACTGGCGGTGATTGGCGGTTTGGCGGGTTGGCCGCGGGCGGTAACGACATAGGCTGCATAGGTACTTAAAAAAAGAGCAGTTAAAAGTTATTTAATCCATGTTGACGGTTTGTTTTCGTAATTATTATTATTATTATTATTATTATCATCATGAAATACAGTAGGTTATGGTGTCGTGTCACGTAAATACTGGCGGAATTATCGCGTAGTCCAAACCAAACTTGCCCTTCGGAGATAAGCTTGAACCTCATTTCTCAGTTCTCAAGTGTTTCAAACTCAGTTAAATTTAAATTCAGCTGTCGTCCCCAATGACATCATTTGTAGTTCAACGCAGCCCGTCATGTGAGCCAACCGACCAAGTGCAGCCCAAACCAGGCTTCTGGCAGCCAGCAGAACAGCAGATCTCAGCTCATACCTCTGTTACGGGAGTTGTCATACTGTATGATTTAAACTTAGTATAGCTCCTTGGTAACAGGTACGAGACTTTGATTTGGTTTCGGCACCAGGTCGAGGAAGCGTCTACATGGCAGGTGGGGGACAGCAGGAGACGCTTTGGTGCCACCAGCCAGTTACGCCCAGAAAGGTCATTAGTTCTTTTCCAGTCCAAAGAGGATGTTTGGTACAAACGCAGCTGGTCTCTTTGGACTGGTTAGTGGCGTTGATTTTTTGAACATCACCCACAGTGTGCCAGAGTCCCTTTCAATCATTCCTTGAGCGGTGAGTGTAAAATACTTCATTTATTGTGATATTTTTAAATTGGAATTTTGGCTTCTCGACCAACTTCTGTCACTGTCAACTGCAGTGGGTGAAGACTACTTCTGAAAATACTGCTAGTGTGACATTAAATTATTCATATATGTCGTGGGCTCCATAATAACAATTGCAATGTTGCTTGTGGCAAAGCCTTATGCTCTCTCGAGTCTGAAGCAGGTAGATGAGAAGACAGATTCATTATTGAAGCGTCCTAGTTTCCTTCTTCTTTTGTTTTTTGTTTTCTTTCTCCATTTGGTGTCAGGGATTCATCAGCCAACCGGCTAAGTGCAGCTGGCAGCTAGCGTGCCACTCCAGAACAGAATGGCACGATCTGAGTTCCGCTTTGTTCCAAGTTATTTGTACTGTATGTGTTTTAATGTCAGTGTAAAACTTGCGAACAGAGCAGAGTCTTTGATGCAGCCCGACAACCAGTCCCAGCCAGCAACTCGAGAACAGCATGCAAAGATCTTAGCTCTCTGCTGTTTCCAACTGATCCCACTGTACGATTCAAATTCAGCATAGCAGTTGCGAAGCAGGGATGAGACTCTGATGTAGTACACCCCAGGACCACCCACCACAGCTCCAGAACAGCATGCAAAGATCTAAGCTCCACTTTGTTCTAAGTCATTTATACTGTATGTGTTTCAATGTCAGTGTATAACTTGTGAACAGAGCAGAGTCTTGGATTCAGCCCGACAACCAGTCGCAGCCAGCTTCTCCAGAACAGCATTCAAAGATCTTAGCTCATTGCTGTTCCCAAGTGACCATACTGTACGATACAAACTCAGTAAAGTCATTTGGGGAACTGCGAAGAGACTTTGATGTAAGCCCACCCCAGGACCACCCACCACAGATACTCCAAGAACAGCTTTGCTTGGATCACACCTCATCTCAGTCTCAAAAGCGACTAACTGTACAATTCAAACTAAGTAAGTCTCCTTAGAAACTGGGACGAGTCTTTGATTTCACCTGCAGATGAAGACCCATACTGATGGTATGGCGTGCCACAGTCGCTATGTATCATCTTTGTGAGCACAGTATACTTTTCATCAACAGTAGCATTATAAAGGTCAAATCAATTTGCTCTCCGTTGACTTCAGTTATGAGTCAAGTTTTGTGTTTGCAGAGTTTAATTCAGGTTGAAATAAGTGTCAATTTTATCTCATGTCATATTCTTTGTCCGTGCTTGTTCGGGGAGGTGTTTGCTTGGCCTTTGTGAGTTCTCCAGTTAGCTTTATGACATTGAAATTAGAACTCAATTTTAAAAGAAGAGAGCAGGACACCGGATTTGAATCAAGTGTGTGTGTGTGTTTTTTTCCCTGCTTTGGTCTCCATCTTCTCATTTCTTTGGTATTTGGAACAGTTGTGATTGATAAATGAGAAGCATACATGGTTTATAAAGCATTCTTTACTAACATGGATTCATAATAACAATGTTATTTTTTTTTCTTTTCCCCATGCTAACCACTCCACACACACACACACACACACACACAGGTGACCACAATGATAAACAATTGATTGATGATTAGAAAACGAGCTATACTTTTTTTTCAAGGTGATTGAAAAGACATGCAAGGAGGAAGCGTGGCTCATCAAATGTGTCTCCACATGAAAAACACCTCAGCATTTTCCCAAGTATGAGTTCGTGTCCGTTCCGATATAGGGAAATGTCACATGATTCATGATCTCGGGGAGGTAAAGCCTAAAATAAATAGCAATATGAGTTTCAGTTTCATTGGTTCATACATGAAGCATTAATACCATTTCTTACTGCTGCTTCAGCTACATGGTCCTCCACATGACAGACCAGTTCTCTCCTCGAAGTCAGTATGTGAGGACAGAGTGCACATCTGATCGGGTTCTCTGTCCAGTCCTCCTCAGCCATTTTTTTAGACGATAAAATCGGGATAAAATGGCATCTACTGCCAGCTTCAGTGCCATTATTCTTCCTTTCAAGCTACTCACTACTCAGATTCAAGGGTTTGGGATAGCTTTTGTGTACCTCGAAATGTTGCCATGACAACATGAGGTCAAACACACACACACACACACACACACACACAGGGGGAGGGGGAGTTCCTCTCCTCTTCGTTTTGAACTGGAAGTGAATATTTAAATTTTGGGGGTCGACAGAAGTGGTCGCGCCTGTGAGCGCCTGCTGGGTAGGCAACCACGGAGTCGGCACGCAAGCGTGTTGTGCGGGCTGGCCTATCGGGGCATTTGCAGGCGCTTGCCCTTGAGTTCATGACCCCTGACTAGAGGGGCCACCGGCCCCTGGGACCTCCGCAGCCGCTGCCGAGCCGAGCAGCAGCCGAGCCGAGCCGAGGCTGTGCCGCCTGGATGAATCACGACCGGGGGAACGTGTTAGGAGATATCAGGGGGCCATTTTGACATTTCATATGGGTTTCAGGGGTAATTATAAGGGGGGTCTCTCCTCATGAAGAAGTTCGAGCTAACCAACCCTTAGCCCACTTTCAATATCGCTGGCTTGCAGCAGTGGAAACGCGTATCTCGCGCCGTTAGTCTTTGTTCCACTTGGTGATCAAGAAGACCCCCTTTTTGCCCACCGGCACCTGCTGCTCCCTCCTCTCTACCCCCTCCCTCCTCCGCCCGCCACGCGCCTCCGCGCCGATGCCGAGCCGAGCAGCAGCCGAGCCGAGTCAGCCGAGTCGAGCGGAGCCGAGCCGGGCCGAGCGGAGGTGGTGCCGCCGAATTTCGTGTAAGGGGTACCTTTCGGCAGGTGATTTCGGTACTTCAGATGGAAATATTAGCCGCGTATTGTATCGGAAACAATCGGGCAGAACTCCTCTTCCCAATCATGTCATAGTTTTGACAGTAAGAGGAACCGTTTAGACACAGCGGCTCTTAGAAGTTCGGCAAGGTTCCCTTGAAATCGTGCTATTTTACGGACGGTCCCCCACGCTCGTTGGGACCTGTTTTCTTTCGGTGACTTACATCCTCGGGTACCGGACAGCTTCACGGGCACAACGCACTTTGTTTCATCCCGATCGGATCATAAATACGGCCGTGAGGAGAGTTATAGCGAACGTCCAACTCGACACGACTTCGTTAGTGCTCTGACAGCCCTGCGGCGGCCCGCCGGCCGACCCTCCGGACGGGCGGATCAGGCACAATTCAAGTCGTCTCAAGTTGGACGTTCGCTATAACTCTCCTCACGGCCGTATTTATGATCCGATCGGGATGAAACAAAGTGCGTTGTGCCCGTGAAGCTGTCCGGTACCCGAGGATGTGAGTCACCGATTGATAAGGGGTCCCAACGAGCGCGGGGGACCGTCCGTAAAATACCACGATTTCTCATGAGACATTTTGACTGAGAATCGATGGATAGGCCAGAATTTCACGGGAATGAGGTGTGATTTAGGTTCAAATCGACGACAGAGCGTCACAGATTGACTTGCGTTCGATTTAAATACCTAAGAGTAATGAACGGGAGCTCTGCGGGCCCTGGAAGTGCGCGCCGGGGCGCAGCTGGTTTGAATTTCACCACCGGGAGACAGCAGCAGTGATGCCAACCCGAAATGAAAACTGTGCGCGTGTGATGGCGACGGCCTTCAAAGCACAAACCCCGCCGCGTGTGTCGATGACTGGTAATGGATGCAATATGAAATTCTTTGCACCTGCGGACTTGCTGACTTCTTATAGAACATAAAATTCACAAGGGTTTCTTTGAAGAGATGCCTGCTGCTGCTCCCCCCTTTCTACCTCCCTCCCTCCTCTGCCCGCCCCGCGCCTCCGCGCCGATGCCGAGCCGAGCAGCAGCCGAGCCGAGTCAGCCGAGTCGAGCGGAGCCGAGCCGAGCCGAGCGGAGGTGGTGCCGCCGAGTTTCGTGTAAGGGGTACCTTTCGGCAGGTATTTTCGGTACTTCAGATGGAAATATTAGCAGTGTCTTGTATCGATAACAATCGGGCAGACCTCAACTTTCCAATGATCTAATTGTTTTCACAGTAAGAGCGACCGTTTGGACACAGCAGCTCATAGAAAACGGCCAGTTTTCGACGGCTTATATCCGCGGGGGAGAGCGGCGTCCGACGTCCGCCGGCCGACTCCCGCACCCCGCCTCGGGGCCTCACGGTTTAAGACGTCAGAAACCCATGGAAAAGAACGAGCCACTACGGGCGTGCCATAGCAGACAGGTGGTTCAGAGCCACTCCGACTTGTAAAGTAGGAGTGCCCGAATCATTCGACATGCCAGTCGGGGTCATTGGGGTCACCAGAGTCCGTCACCACGGCGTCAAAGTACCCCCTGCACGGGTAGCCCCTTGCAGGAGTGCCAACCCAAAATGCGAACGGTGCGAGTGTGATGGGGCAGGTGCTCAAAGTACGAAATCCTCCGCGTGTGTCGATGACTGCTAATTAATACAATATTTGTAGTGGTCCTGCCCGTGGAGTCCTAGATGCGGTCTGACCTCGTGAAATTTTGTTGTTGTCATAGCGAATGTGAGGTTGTACTTAGTTTGGTACTGTGACGGGGACTGGGCAGGCCAGCCCCCAGTGCACTGTAAGGTAACTAAAAAAAGGGATTAAATCTATGTCAGCAGTCGTGTGCAACAAACTGAACTGCCATGCAATCACTACATCAGACCAGTGTGGTAAAACTACTATGCTGTCACAACAGAGACCCCGGCCAATGCAGAAACTGCTCACTAACCATGTAAGTTGCTACTTGAGGGATCCTTGAGTGCATTAGTAAATGTGCCTAACTGTGTTTTCCATTTTCTCTGAGATATATTTCCGTTTATCCAGCTTTCCTTCTTCAAGGCTGAGGGCAATGGGTGCAGGACAGAATGCTGAAGAGTCTCGTGAGGTGAGGAAACTCAAATTTTATTGTCAAGAGGTAGTGCCATGAAGGTACTTTGTAGTTGTCTCATTACCTGCAAACTATTATAAACATACTGACGTCCAATCAAAGTTCTTTTTTTTTTTTTTTTTGCCCCAATAATAATTACTTTGATAGTATACCTAATATTTGACAATTCATACAAATTGAAACATTGGACTGAGGGACTAGCCATTCTAGACATAGTTTTCATTTGCGTGCCATGCAATGTAAAAGATAAATGCAACTATAACATGTGGTGTTTTCCTGACACTTTAGAAAAATTGCAAGGTACGAGCATAAATACACCCCCCATGATTTTTGTGTGTTTGTTTTTTCTTAACTGTTATCTTGTACACATGTTATCTCTTATTTCTGCTCTCAAAGGGCTGTATGTTTGATTTATTTTCTCATCTTTTCTCTGTATCTTTCATGCATTGGTTGTGAATTTCTCAATTTTATACTGTAAATGCATTTGTATCTTGACGATGTCTGTACACGACTTTGTGTGCAGTGCCTTGTGACAAGTCTTAAAAATTATACACATCAAAGTGCAGATTAGTGAACAGCTTGTATGGATACTGAATGAATGAGAAGCGTGAACTGATTGCTGAGTAAAAACTGTCTGTAACAATAAAAAAAGCTCTTAAATCAGCAAGTGAGGTATTTCAAGCAAACATTAATGGTTTGTAAGAAATTTAACGTCAAGAGTGATACAGAGATTTATTTGATTGAATTAGATATTTATTTGATTGAAAACAGAAATATATTGAATAAGTTTTTCACAATGAAAGGTACAATGAATGCCATAGAACAGGAACAACAAATTGACACTGAACTTCAGTTGTAAAATGAAATATGCTCACATTTGACATAGTACCCACTCCAATTAAACAAATAAGTCTTATGTACATGGACATCCAACAAAAACAATATCTGAGACCACTACTAGATCATCCTTCCTTCAGTTTCATTGAGATGGCTTTTTGTTGGGGTCTCTGTTGAAAGAGAAAAACAACGTATTCACAGTTACAAGATTATTAAGATGGAAAATATGTATATCCAAACTTTCAGATAACTCACCATCAGATTTTTCTGGCTCCCGTCCCTTTCTTGGGGCGCATTGTGTTACATCCTTCTTATGTGTGAATGGCGTTGATAAGTTTTGAGACGTGGCAGCAAAGAAGTCTGCATCATCATCATCACCACGTTCCATGGTGAGTGTCACATTGTCCTGGAATTATTTCAAACAATGTTATTACACATGTTTTTATTTGAGATGACCAGTGCCTTTTTAAACCAAAGTAGACGTTTGTTTTCCTAGTGATGAAAATCCTACTTTAATTTCTTGGACGGGGGGCTTAGGTCTATATTCCCCGTACACCACATCTTTGGTCAGCAAGTTGATCTTTTCCAGCGGTCTGAAAAGGTACTGCCATGTTCCCTCATCACCTTCCTGGTAATTTATTGTACAGAGATAATTTTTTTTAAAAATTTCAGGACAAAGATATACAACAGTGACCAAAAAAATTGTTTTTTTAAACTCACATGAGCAATTGGAGCACCAGTGGGGATGCCATTGAGACTTCGGATATTCGTGTACACTGGTATGAAGAACTCAGTACTGGCAGAGCGCTGCAATTTGGGAGCCCGTGTATATCCTGCCCTTCTTTGCATATCCTGGTGTTTCTTAGCCAACACATCATCCACTTCAAAATTTTTCAGCCTAGCATGAAGTTTTGCTGACAGCTCACTAGGAACGTTCTTTTCTAAAACCCTATACATATTGGGGATAATTTTACATCTCTCCAGGAGGCCTCTCCAGGGATGAACCCTGAGGTCAAGTTTATTGACAACCTGCAACAAATACCAACACAAATGTAATTTTTCCTAAATGTTTGAGCCTTAAAACCTCTCTGGTATTTCATGTAAAATCTCTCATGCTGGCCTACCCTTCTCATTGGACATATCTTTCCAAAAACTACATTCCTGGAAGACACAGGTTTCACCCCAGGACCATAGAACGATGACGGTGGGATTGAAGAAGAAGATGATGATGAAACCTCTGGAGCAGCTATTCCACAAAGTTTAACATGTATTAAATAAAAATCCCCCTAAAGCCTATTATAAATGAGAGCTTCTTAATTTTACTCACACACTGCCAGAGCATTGATTTGTGCCCTCTTCCGTAAATACAAAATTTCCCAGGCCTTCTCATGACACAACAAGCAGTGTTTCATCTTTCTCGCACTTTCAATTACTATGCCATACCCAATGCTTCTCTTGAGGGCTTCACCACCTTGCCTACCCTGGGGAATCTCCTCAGGGGCAAAATTCCTTCCCATTTTTGTGGCCACCAGTGCAATATTGTAGCACTCAGCTTCAACATTTCTGAAACATGAATTAGTACATTAGAGCCCAATGATGTCTTGATATGAGCATTGTGTAACAGAATGGGGGGTACCTGTCCCAAAACACAGCATGCTGGAACTTCAGCCGGCATGGCTTGCTTGTGGCATCTCTTGTGACCACCACCAGGAATTTGTCAGCATTTTCCATAAAAAAATTTGCCAGCTGAGTGGAAATTTTGAAATGTGATTCAATGAAGACCCTGTGAAGGATGTTAAAAATTTCACATTTTAAAAACTGCTTATAAAATGACATATCACATGTGATGGAACATAAATTTAAAATGAAAGTAAAAAAAAAACTCTAAGCCAAGGAAAACGTTTTATCTGATGATGATGAGTTTAATTGAAATCTTCACATACAAATATTAAACGAATGCTCACCAAACTCTCTTTTTCTTTTTTGTTTTCAGAACTTCTGCAATCGTTGGGTTTACAAGCAGAGCATCATTAACTGGTTTGCACCTTGCATACAATTTTTTTACCTCATCGGCTGTGTACACCCCAATGACATAAATTATTCCGTTCCTTGTAGTGTGCAGCAATGCAGCTAGTGCTTCCACACCATTCAACTCCATTCTCTGCAATAGGTGAGAACCTCAAAAATTATACAAAAATTCCTACACATCAGAAAATAGCAATTATATAGTTGTTAACTGTAGTTATTGAAAAACATTACCTCTCAAATTTAATTGTTTCTTTTTTTCTTTTTCTTAAAAAAAACGCTTCTTGTTAAAGGTACAAATGAGAATCAAAGGACAAATGAAAATTCAAAGAACAGCCATGAGGCGGATAGAATCATGAAGTGTTGTAAGGTCACTGACCTAAGGGATGGCTGGATACTTTCCCTCCCATTTCATCCCCCTCCCTTCTCTAGCTGGTTTGAATTTGGCTCCCGGAAGGGGTGCCAACCCGAAATGAAAACTGTGCGCGTGTGATGGCGACGGCCTTCAAAGCACAAACCCCGCCGCGTGTGTCGATGACTGGTAATGGATGCAATAATTGTATTGGTTCGGCCCCTGGTGTGCATACACGCGTCCTACGAGGTAAAATTTTAGTGTGTTCATAATGCACATGGATTTTGTTTAGTTGGTACTGGCGGTGATGGGCGGTGATTGGCGGTCCGCGGGCGGTGACGACAGAGGCCGAAAGGTGCTTGAAAGAGCAGTTACAAAAGTGATTTAATCCCTGTTTACGGTTTGTTTTCGTTGTTATTATCATGAAATTCGTTAGTATATGGTGTCGTATCGCCTGAATACTGTCGGAGGAATGATCGCGTAGTTCAAAAGAAACTTGCTTCGGAGGTAAACAGTCACCTCTCAATTCTCAATTTCAAGTCAGCCTCAGTTTCGTATTAAGTTGAATTCAAATTAAGTTGTCAATCAGCAATGACATCATTTTTAGTACAACCCGACCCGCGATTTGATTTTTATTATTTCTTTTCCAAAGCTGTTGTTCAAATCTGCACCTGATTTGACCCCTCCCCACCTCCATTTCTCAGTCAGTGTAGCCTAACCTCTCCTTTCTTGCAGGACTTTGGTGTGTGAAAATATAGCAAGATGTGAATGAGACAGACAACAGAAGCCGCTGTTGTAATTCAAAGAATGATTTTATCAGTGTTCGAGCGACTTATATGTGAGCAGCAAGGGAGAAAGAACCACACACGGTACAGCTGTTGGAATTCAAGTGAGTGTTTATTGGTACAAGTCAGAAGTACGTACAAGAACAAGTATGGACTTTGTCACCAGACAAGACAGTGTTTTAATTTGAAATTAAATTATATGTACACAGGAGATCAAGGGATTAAATATACCATCTATGTATACAACAACAACAACAGCAGCAGCAGCAGTTGCGGGAGTTGAGGTTATGGGGTTATGTTTGCCCCTGGGTGTGTCATATGATGGGTTTCATTTGATTGTGAAACGTTATAATTATGACAATTCTACCATCAGGTTGTAGGATATGGATTCAGAAAAGTTTTGGATTACTTCCTAGGCTGACAGTTAGCTTCAGTGATTCCACCCCATATAATTCCATTTTTACTCTTGACCTTTGGAAGAGGCCTGTTGTTGTTTGTTTGTTTTTTTCGTTTTTAATATTTGGAATGGTTCTGAATGATAAATGAGAAGCATCTATGGGTGAGGAGCATTTTATTTTTCAAGAGAGATGTGTCTCAGTTCCATGAGAATGTCCGCCTTCAACATCCTGTACGCGTCTGCACTGAGAACCATTTCGATCTCTTGCAGTGTCGATCCTGTCTCCAAAGCACCTTTGCATTCTTGTAACATGAGGGGCTTGGCTGCGTCTCCCCAGTTTGCCAAGTACACACTGTACATATCATCAGTGACCTCAAGTTGTTGGCATTGCATCTCTGCTCTGGCCCAACAGGTGAGCTGTTCCAGAGTCATGGGTCCAGTGTGTATGTCCACTGCGAACTCTGCCTTCTCGAAGATGAATCGCAGCTTGGATTCAGCTTTGGCCCTCTCCACTGCTGCCTTCTCCATGGCAATCATTTCACTGTAAGAGAGAGAGAGAGAGAGAATTATGAATTCTAGTGTGAAAGTGATTTGCACATGCTCACAAAATATTTCTCTTGTTTTGTTTTCTTTATATCGTCACAGGAATGGCAATCTGTGTGATTCACCGTGTTTGCTTACTTTGTTGGCAGATTGTAGTGTCTCATGACGACGTGCGGTGAATGAAGGAGTGCAGAGGAGACGAGTGATTTCTGCCTTTCACTGCCATACATTGCCGTGGTAGTTTCCACGGTCTTCCTCAGTTTGGTGCAGGTGAAGTGTTCCCTGTGCCTCTTCTGCAGCCAGAGGTTCAGCCGCCGGTATATATTGGTGTTCTCCTAAGGATTAGAAAGGTGAGTCTCCTCATGCTGAGTTCAAATTTAAATTGGAGCCATGAGCCACTGTTGGTTTGTTAGAACTCACAATGAATCCCTTAGTGGGTGACAAGAATGGGAACCCCAATGCTGGTGGCGGCTTGAATCTCTTCAGGATGGCGACATACCTCAGGAACGTTTCCTGATCACCCTTTTCTATCCTGATTGCAGCCTGCCTGATGCGCCCCGTCTTGTGGCCCGCTACATGGATGTGAAGAGCATCCCTGAATGATTTTGCGCTGGTTATCTCTTCATAACTGCACTTGGACAGTTCACCAGGCCTGGCTGCCAGAAATAGCTGCCTTGTGGCGATGAATTCGACCACATAATTGAAGGGCTCTCTGAGAGAATCTTTAGCTGGAAAAGGGAATGGGATTTTGAATTTCATTTTTATTTTTATCTCTTGTCTGAAGGTGAGTAAGGAAATAAGCACATTGTGTGAAATTACTCATCAAAATGTATACCTGGATTATTTTGAAGCTCTCTAATAGCTCTGATGCTGGCTGTTTCCATCTTAGACAGATTGTTGTTGAATAAGATGAGGTTGTCTTTGCTGGTGACATAGTCCTCCCAGCTTGAAATGTCCGGCATTGACTCGCCCATCACAGTTCTCTTTGAAGCGAGATCCTTCAGCTTCTCCTGGGCTGCGCGTTCAGAGAATTCCTTCATGTCATTTGTTGCTCTCTTCACGTTGTCCATGAAAGTCTTGTGCTAACATCAAAAAGAAAAGAAAAAGTAAGTACAGTGGCCTCTTTGGGACAGCTAGTTTGAAAAAAAAAAAAAAAAAAAAAAGCAAGGAAGAATTATGTACTCACCGCCTCCGGGTCTGTTGGTATTCCAGCCTTATCAAAGAACACCCTCTCCGTCAACTTGAGGAGATTCAAGATTTTGTCCACATAGTTTTTGGCTGTGGATGCCGAGGCTCCTCCGTTCTCCCTCAGAATCTTGATATAGTCTCTGATGTTTTCTGTTTTTAGGAGCAGGTTCCATCCATGGCTGTCGTCTTCCCCACTCACCATGTACTCTACGTATCCAAGCATTCTTCTGACAGGCAAGAGAGAATTTCTGATGAGTTCACGCCTGTTCCTGTCCCCAGAGTTGGCGTATTCCTGCAGTGCCTTCATGATTGATTTGCTGGTATCCAGAAGCGGATACCCCAACTCTTTCATCCTCTTTTTGGCACTCTTCTCAGCCAAGGTGGTGGATTCATGAGCAACCTATAAAGAGAGAGGGGTAAGTCCCAACACTGTGAAGGGAATCTAGAGTAATAATGGGAAGAAAAAAAAAAATAAAAAAAAATGTCATTACCTCTGGATCACTTTCTGCATCCTCATCATGTGTCCTCTTTGCCTTTTTTTCAGCAGGCTCTTCTATCTGAAAGTGCAAAAGTGATGAAATGGTGAGAAGAGGAGTTTCTTGTAACCACCACCACCACCACCACCACCACCACCACGACCAATGATGTAAAGGCTGAAAGGGAGGATACATACTTCTTTTGGATACTGGACTCCCACATCGTCCAGGAATCTTTGGAAGCTGTAGCGGACAAGGTGATCTTTTTTCAGCTCATCTCGGAATGATTGAGGTAGCAGCTCCATCCGACTTTCTCTCAAACCCTGCATCGTCCTTGTTGTAGCTTCTGACAAGGCCTTTGCCTTCTTTCTGCGTCCTTCCACTGTGGAGATGTCATAATGCAAATGCAGATGCCTGCTGAAATTCTTATCTTGGACGGATCTGCACTCCGGGCACATCTTGGATGGGCGTGCTGATTGGTTCTCTAGAAATTCATCATCCAACACATAAGTTCCCATATGCAATTTGCAGAGATTTACCATCACAGTACATTTGGTATGTATACCATCTTTCTTGGGATCCCTTGGACGACCCAATTTTATCTTGGGAACTTGTTCCTCTGTGAATTCAAAAGGATCACACCTCTTTCTGCTGCTGCTGCAAAAGAAATTAAGTAATTACTGATATTAGATGAGTTCTCACAGCGTGATGAGAAGTTACAAGTTAGAAATGACTACTCACCAATCTCCAGAGCATGGCAAAAAATCAGCAATGGAAACTGTCCATTCTCTTGTGCCAAAAGAAACAGATGAAGCCAGATTGAAACCTAACAGTGATTCAAGCATGTAAGAGTCCTTTTTTCTTAAAATGAAAATGATTGCCTTTCAAAACTGAATTTAATAAGGTACACGCACCTCTGCTAAAAGCCTGATAGTAGGAACCAGGGCCTAGTATTACAAATTGATGTGCCGTCTGCGTGAACTTGTTGAGGAAGAGAAAAATTGTGATATGCATTGCCTCCCTCAATTTATTTCCAGTCATCATCAGTGGGATGAGATATACATTACATACCATGGACATCTGGAGACCAGTTACAAGTGGTCCAAATGGATGGAGGAATCCACATCTGTGACGCTCCAGTTGGTTGAATTGACACCGTTGCTGAGATGCAATCTTGGGATACAATCCATCAATCCTTTGTTTTTCTGCACTGGGAAACACGGTCCTGTGTGAAGATTGGAACAAGGTACGTTATTTTTTTTTTTTTTTTTTAGTTTCATTCTCAGAGAGTTATATCGTGACAGGAAAAAAAAATTCTCAATTTGTTCCCCTTCATACCACTCTCTGGATTCTCCCTCATGGATGTAGGACAGGGAGTACAAGTTGTGGGGCTCGGTCTGCAAGCTGATTGGTGCACCACACGACCCAACTGTCAGTAACGGAAAAGTGATTCCTGCCAGCTGCTTTTCCTGCCTCTGGGCCGTTGACATTGGGTCCCCCAGACAGTTCATATTCCACACCTTCAAAATTAGAAGAAAAAAAAAAAAAAAGGGGGGGGGGGATTTCTTTATGAAGGGTAAGTTCTTACAATGGAAGCTGCTCTGCTTGTCTTACTCACTTGTAGATCATCTGGGAACAAGTTGATTGCTTGGTCCACTCCACATTCAGCCTTCACTTCTTTCAGGTCCATGAAAAAAGACTCAATATCCCCGAAGTGGAAAGAAGAATTTCTGGAAAGGCATTCATGAGACTCATACATCATATATCTGTTTACAGAATTCCCTGGCCTGGTTTGCATCCTCACCTTTCCTGAAACTGGGCGATGGTCTCCAACAGGGAACCGCAGGATCTGGTGATCGTGAATCCGCTCTGATCATCATTGGCTTCAAATGTGCATAGCTGGGAGTTGAATTCGAGCTGCTTCGATGCCTGAATCCTCTCCGTAGCAAGCATGCATCGGAGCCATTCATTCGGAGGATTGATCTGAGAGAGAGAGAGGTTAAGAAAAAAATGAAAGGGTCATTCTATTTTATTCAATTTTCTTTTTTTTTAAATGTCAATGCTTTGTCCAACTCACAAGCAGGTAGCCACTCGATTGCAGTTGCTCTTCATGTGTCTGAACGAAGGCATGGAAGTCTTTAAAGTCTTCCCAGCATGGGGAAAGCCCAGCCATCTTATGGAAGCAAAATGCACTAAGTCAGGAAATGATGGGAGAAGTTACACTATTCCCAACTCCAGGTATGTAGCTGCTAACTCACCTGTGAGAATCTTGTTTGGAGAAGTGGGGCAGTCTCAGAGATTTCTTGTAAGGTGGTTCAAGTGCCAGCCAGGATCTTTTCAGAAAACAGCTTGGGACCCTAATGATTGTTGCTTTGTTATTTCAGTTGCCATGGGAGATTGAACGACATCTACCAACTTTGGAATGGTAGGTAATGTGTGTAAGGTCATTTACCTGGAAAAGCTAATCATGTTACTGACATATTTATTTCGAAAATTTTAAAATTTATACCTGTCTCTTTTTTTTCCCTCCCCCTTTTTTTTTTTTTTTTTTTTTTTCTCTTTTGCAGGCCGAAAGTTGCCAAAGTGTGAATAATAATGATGTGGTTATTTAAAGTATGAGTGATTGTGGACAGATATGATTTTAATAACATCTTCTTGGCCACTACTCCTTGGGAATATATATTCTATTATTCTTTGGTTTGAAGTTTGTTCCTGTCGTCGTCACAAAGAATATCCTGTTCCTAGGAAGTCGCCAATTTCTCATGTCATTGTAGATCATGAGACATTTATGTAGTGGGGCACTGATTATCTTCTCCACACCTTCCCCACTGGGCTTAACTCAGATGGTCCGGTAGAAGTGACCACCTGGTTCTGGCTTAGCTCTGAAAAGTGCAGCCCGGTTGAACATTGTATTGGCCACTTTGAATCCAATTTCATCTTGGAGCCAGAGCGTGAGGAAGCCCATGACTCTTGTCCAGTGTTTGGCCAATTCTGACCCCCTCAGTACGGTGATGGGCTTAGCCATGGCTGACATTGTGGTCTTCAGCTAGAATTTGAGATTGTGGAAAAAGAAAAAAAATGAGTTGACACTCAAAAGACATCAGAAGTCAAGCTCTGTGCACTTTGCGAGGTTTGTATAATTCATTCACTTCAAATTTACCTTCAGGAGATCCTTTTGAAACGTCTCCCTGTGTTCATTGACTAAGACATTCCTCTCCATTGACAGTATCTTCTTGTCAACGGAATGGTAGAAGTGCTGGTAATTGACTTGCTGGTGCTTCCTCACAGCCTTCATGACTTTCGCAGCTTTGGGGTACTCCGATTTGGCCATCTCCTTTAAGAATCTGACCAGATATTGGAAATAATACAGCATAGTCTTGCCACTGACGTTCATTGACTCAATGGCCTCGATGACATCTGATGCATTCAGAAGAAGTTCTGGTCTGCAAGGTCGAGACTGTTGCTGTGCCAGCAATGAAATAACTTTCATGACTGCTGCCTTGCCTCTATGACAAACGTCTACCTTTTCCAATAGTGAGATGCCTGCATAGTTGGGCTTGTGTTCTGCAAATTTGCAAGGAAGTACAGAGTGAGGTGAGCAAAACAAAACCAAAAAAAAAAAAAAAAAGGTGAGAAATCATTGAATTATTACTTGGTCTGGTCTTCATGATCGTGAACTTGTAAGATCTGTCCGAGTCGCCATCTGATGTCCCATCAGAGGAGCTTTCATTATCGTCCGAATCTGATGAGGTCTGAGAGTCAGAGGATGTCACTGTAATGAAGGCACAGGCACGTTCTGCACCTCTTCAAAACAAATATTGCACCAGATTCAGTCGTGGTTGTTGAGTTTTTTTTGAAAACTCACCCACTCTCCTGCGCTTCAGTTTTGTTGCTTGTTGAGACTCAGCTCCGGTTTTCTCAGCTTTAGAATGTGAAATGTCAGAGGCACTGGTGTTTTCAGACACTTCTGTTTTTGAGGCAGCAATACTGTCCTGTGGTTTCTTACAGTGTCCTGCAAACATGTTCCAAGTCATCAGTTTTTGAAGAAAAGTGGACTGTAGGATAAGTCCATAAGGCTTGCCCTTCTCTTATTATAAGCGTTTTATTTTCTTTCCAGCTTTGAGCAAATCTGACCTGTATCGGTATTGTCGCAGACCTCCTTCATGAACTTGAATCGACTGGCGAATGAGCTCTTACAAACTGTGAGCTCAGATGGAGCGTTCTGTGGTTTTTCTTCACCTTCTCCTGAGGAAACAAAAGCAAAAGTAAGCACCATATATATATATATATATATATATATATATATATATATATATATATATATATATATCTGACAAGAACTGTACAGCAGAATCAATATGGTTTTCTTTTTTCTTCATAATTGTCATTGTTTCTTTTACAGGAAAATGTGTCCTAATCTTACCAATAATTGGCTTGTCCTTCATGAACTTGAATCGACTGGCGAATGGCTTAGTGTTGTTAGCATTGATGTCAGAATCACTGCCAGGTGGTGTCGCTGTTGAAGTTAAAGTACTGGGATCTCGAAAGGTAGCCATTGAAATCAAATTGTAACCTAATGATTAGCCATATGATTAGCAAACCAACAAATATATATACATATCTTTTTGAGATGTAAATTTTCAATTACCTCTGCTTAAGCCCTGATAATAGCATCCAGGGCTGATGATCACAAACTGTTGTTGTTTCTGCGCGAACTGTATGAAGATAAGAGTGATTAATTAATCGTTCCATTCAATTTGTTTCACAGTGAATGCTTCTTCTGGACAGACCGTGGACATCCTCAGTTTAGCTGCTGCTGGACCAGAGAGACTGAGAAATACGCTCTGGAGTTCGTTGAACTGACACCTTTGACCGGAGGCAATTTGTTGGTTCAAATAGTCAATCTTCTGTTTCTCTTCACTGTGGAAGACAGTCCTGAAAAAAATATTTCAAGGTAAATATATATGGTCCCTGATTATTATTTGCTTCTAATTACTGTTATGCACTTACCACTCTGTAGACTCCCCCTCATGCATATATGTGATGGAGTATAAGTTCATCTTAACTCTCAGACTGATGGGTGAACAACAGGAATTAATGGACACCGATGCAGGCGCGGTTTTCTCACCTAAACAGCTGAGGTTCCACTCCTGCCAAGTAATAAATTGGAGGTGAGTTTTGCCTTCTTTTTTTTTTTTTTTTAGAGTAAAGGTTACCATACTTGGCGAATAGATGCTTGCAAGAAGTGTAATTTTTATGAAATGACTGACCTTCAGTTCATCGGGGAACAACTGAATTGGCAGGTCCAGCCCACACTGTGCTTCTCTCTCACAGAGATTCACAAAATAGGACTGATTATCCTTGATTGGGAAATTGCTGTACCAAAGAAATGAATTAATAATAATGTCCTGTTTTTCTGTTTGCAGTGTCAAACTTACTGTGCAGCACAGCTCTGTCGAAACTGGCCCACTGTCTGCCAGGTACCACAACAGCTTTCCGTGATGGTGAAGCCAGCCTGATTAGCGCAGGCTTGAAATTGGCACTGTTGAGGTGTAAATACATATTTCTGGGATGCTCCAATCATCTTCTTACTGCTCAAGAGTTGCAGCCATTCAGCTGGAGGGTTGATCTGATGACGGCAATGTCAACTGTTTTAGTATGCTCAGCTGGATTATTTTTCCAGAGTGAAAATCAACTTACCTGCATGTAACCAACTGACTGGAGTTGTGCCTTATGTTTGTCAAGAAGAGAATGGAAGTCTTTGAACTCATCCCATGATGGTGATAGCTCTACAAGGAAAATGTAAAGTGAATCTGTAATACTTGCCTTCTCTGTTCTGACCAGCATTAAAATCAGGACTTCTGTTCTTGCTTTTGAGAGTGCTATGCGTTCCAATGCACACAAATCTTAAGATTTTTACATTGTTTGTCAATGAGCGGTCCTTTTCATGTGCATGACATTAGAAATCTCAACACGTGCCATCTGTTGTCACCTTTTAATATTGGATGTCGTTCCATTTCTACATGGAAAAGAGCTACCACTGGTTCTTAAGAAAATACAACAGAACAAAGATGGTATGTTTCTCAACTTCATTTAAAATATCAGCCTTAGTTGCCATGTGTGCTGAAAACTGTTTCAATTTTTTTCCAGGGGTGTTTCATTAACCAAATGTGGCATGAAACTGTTGCAAACCAGGCCAAGGAGAGGACCAAGAGTATCAAAGTTGATTACGTGAACCTTACGAAATGCCACATCTGAGGTCAACAATAATGTTGCGCTTGAGGATATTTAAGATCTTGGACAAATATTTTCCAACAGAGGTAAGTTCTTTTTATGTCATTATCATAACTTAATTTATTTCTGAAAAATATTTGTGATGCCAATTTTAATTTAAAACTTTTTAATCTTTTTTGGCTAGGATATAACTTTTCCAGGACAGTCAGGGAGTGAGCGAACATGGTGTTGAATTGATTTCAGCCCAAAGAAGGCACTAGCAACATTGCTTACGTTCATGTCTGATCACCAAGTCATGTTTAGCCTGATGGTATTGAGTCTTCATCTTTTCCAGTACTGAGAGGACTCGGGACCTGCTGGGTGAGGCCTGCCCTTCTTATCATCTGAAGCCACCCTTGCCCTTGCACTTTTGATCTGCACCCCGTAGCCTAGGAACGCTGACCTCTACCACTTACCTGTTATCGGGCCTTCAATGGACATGGCTGAGCTGACGTTGTTAGCGTCGCTGGCTTTGCTCTGGTTCTGGTGCACCGTCTCTGACCGTCTCGGAGCGTCGACTGGATTCTTCTTGGCTTTGCAACAATAGTGAGTATTCGACAGCCGAGCGTTGGATGGCAGTGACTGAGATGTGAGGGCAGATATTCTCAGAGCTCAACACAGCTCACGATGGGAGACTTCGATGAGCACAAAAACTGGTTTCCGGTGAGGCCCCAAAGTAATATCATTGCTTGAGGGGTCGGTAGGGTTCGACTCCTTACCCCTAGTGTGCATATCAAGGTCCTGTCCTTACCTACATACAGCCTCTCTCCATCTCTCTCTCTGTCTCTCTCGCCTTCTCTCGCCTTCTCTCTTCTCTCTCTCTCTCTCTCTCTCTCTCTCTCTCTCTCTCTCGCCCTCTCTCTCCCTCTCTCTCCCTCCCTCTCCCTCCCTCTCTCCCTCCATCTCCCCATCCCTCTGTCCCTCCCTCTGTCCCTCCCTCCTCCTCTCTCTCTGCCTGTCTGTCTCTGCCCCCCCCCCCCCCTTCCCCTGTCTGTCTCTTACTGTCTGCCTGTCTCTGTCTCTGTCTCTAAGTCACTCTCCCCCCCCCTCTCTGTCTGTCTGTCTGTGGCTGCC
This sequence comes from Odontothrips loti, assembly GCA_038380765.1. NCBI lineage: Eukaryota > Metazoa > Arthropoda > Insecta > Thysanoptera > Thripidae > Odontothrips > Odontothrips loti. The sequence goes on from CM076250.1 coordinate 936,462, forward strand.
AGCCCGGCGTGGCAGGGGGTCAGCAGTAGACCTGTGTCGCGGCCGCGGGTTCGAGTACGTGATGTGTGATGACCGTGGTCTGGACAGGCCTGCGCGGAGGGCTGTGATCTCGCTGAGTCTGTCTTGGTCCGTATGTCCCTCTCTCCCTCTCCCTCCCTCTCTATCCCCTCCCCCGTCTCTCTCCATCCCTGTCGCACCCTGCCTGTCTGTCTGTCTGTCTGTCTGTGTCTGCAGGCCCGGCGTGGCAGGGGGTCAGCAGTACACCCGTGTCGCGGCCGCGGGTTCAAGGGTTCTACCGTGGCCTGTACAGGCCTGCCCAGAGGGCCGTGTTGTACCCACGTATCTATGTCTTTGTCTGTCCGCCTCTCGCTGAGTCTGTCTTGGTCCGTATGTCCCTCTCTCCCTCTCCCTCCCTCTCTATCCCCTCCCCCCCCCCCCCCCGGCTCTCTCCATCCCTGTCGCACCCTGCCTGTCTGTCTGTCTGTCTGTCTGTGTCTGCAGGCCCGGCGTGGCAGGGGGTCAGCAGTACACCCGTGTCGCGGCCGCGGGTTCAAGGGTTCTACCGTGGCCTGGACAGGCCTGCGCAGAGGGCTGTGATCTAACCCACGTATCTATGTCTTTGTCTGTCCGCCTCTCGCTGAGTCTGTCTTGGTCCGTATGTCCCTCTCTCTCTCTCTCCCTCCCTTTCTATCCCCTCCCCCTCCCCGTCTCTCTCCATCCCTATCGCACCCTGCCTGTCTGTCTGTCTGTCTGTCTGTGTCTGCAGGCCCGGCGTGGCAGGGGGTCAGCAGTACACCCGTGTCGCGGCCGCGGGTTCAAGGGTTCTACCGTGGCCTGTACAGGCCTGCCCAGAGGGCCGTGTTGTACCCACGTATCTATGTCTTTGTCTGTCCGCCTCTCGCTGAGTCTGTCTTGGTCCGTATGTCCCTCTCTCCCTCTCCCTCCCTCTCTATCCCCTCCCCCCCCCCCGTCTCTCTCCATCCCTGTCGCACCCTGCCTGTCTGTCTGTCTGTCTGTCTGTGTCTGCAGGCCCGGCGTGGCAGGGGGTCAGCAGTACACCCGTGTCGCGGCCGCGGGTTCAAGGGTTCTACCGTGGCCTGTACAGGCCTGCCCAGAGGGCCGTGTTGTACCCACGTATCTATGTCTTTGTCTGTCCGCCTCTCGCTGAGTCTGTCTTGGTCCGTATGTCCCTCTCTCCCTCTCCCTCCCTCTCTATCCCCCCCCCCCCCCCGTCTCTCTCTATCCCTGTCGCACCCTGCCTGTCTGTCTGTCTGTCTGTCTGTGTCTGCAGGCCCGGCGTGGCAGGGGGTCAGCAGTACACCCGTGTCGCGGCCGCGGGTTCAAGGGTTCTACCGTGGCCTGTACAGGCCTGCCCAGAGGGCCGTGTTGTACCCACGTATCTATGTCTTTGTCTGTCCGCCTCTCGCTGAGTCTGTCTTGGTCCGTATGTCCCTCTCTCTCTCTCCCTCCCTTTCTATCCCCCCCCCCCCCCCCCCCCCCCCGTCTCTCTCCATCCCTATCGCACCCTGCCTGTCTGTCTGTCTGTCTGTCTGTGTCTGCAGGCCCGGCGTGGCAGGGGGTCAGCAGTACACCCGTGTCGCGGCCGCGGGTTCAAGGGTTCTACCGTGGCCTGTACAGGCCTGCCCAGAGGGCCGTGTTGTACCCACGTATCTATGTCTTTGTCTGTCCGCCTCTCGCTGAGTCTGTCTTGGTCCGTATGTCCCTCTCTCTCTCTCCCTCCCTTTCCATCCCCCCCACCCCTACCGTCTCTCTCCATCCCTATCGCACCCTGCCTGTCTGTCTGTCTGTCTGTCTGTGTCTGCAGGCCCGGCGTGGCAGGGGGTCACCAGCAGAGTCGTGTCGCGGGTTCGAGTATCTTGTGTGTCAGCGCCGGCGGGCCTGCAGCGGCCTGCGCGGAGAGCCGTGTCCTGACCCACGTATCTCTTTCTCTCTCTATCTCTATCTCTGTCGGCGATGACGCTCTGCCCGCGAACGTCGAGGCGGATGTGACGTCACTGGCGCTGCAGGCTGCACGACGGCGGAGCGTACGACAGCCGGGGCTCCCCCCCCCCCTCCCCCTCGTCATCTGGGGCCTCCGGGGCCGCCATCCCCGGAGGCAGCCGTAGAGGGAGGGGAGGGTGATGACCTTCACAAGATGATGCCAACTGGAGCCTACGCAGAGAGACAGGTAGGCAACCCCATCGACACAAGTGCGCAGCGGGCTAGTCTATCCCGAGCTCTGCAGGCGGACTGAGCCGTTTCTGAAACATGGAGGTTCTGGCATGGGACTTTTAATCCCAGGGCCGTGGGTTCAAGTCCCACGTCGGGCGGCTTCTCCCACGTTTTCTTTTTTTTTTTTTTCTTTTTTTTCCCGCAAAAACGGATCCAAAACGGGGAAAAAAATGAAAGCACGTGCCGTGACCAGGATTCGAACCTGGGTTATTGCGGCCACAACGCAAGGTACTAACCACTATACGATCACGGCTAACTGTTGGCGTGTCCGTCGGCCACTGGCCACCGCCTGCCCACTCTTCGCATCGCATCGCGCTCCCCGCCGCTGTTCACCAGGATACCGCGTAATAGTAGGTAGTTTGTGGAAGGCACCTGGATGGAGGTACCGCAACTGGGCCAGATGGAGATGGCAATTCGTCACAGAGCAATCTCAACGGGGGTGTAGCTCAGACGGTAGAGCGCTCGCTTTGCATGCGAGAGGCACGGGGATCGATACCCCGCATCTCCACTCGCCATTTCTTTTCTTTTAAGTTTTTTTTTCTTTTTTTTTTTTTTTCTGTTGTTGAAATACGACAGCAGACCAGAGAATTAACGGGTACGACAAAGTACGCAAGAGGGCACGAAAGTACTCAAAGCACACAAAAGTTGCGGTGCACTTTGCTCCAGCCCCACTTCGCTCCAGCTCAGGGCGCAAAAAGAGAATGACAGCGGTGGGATTCGAACCCACGCCCCTAGGAGAGACTGGTGCCTAAAACCAGCGCCTTAGACCACTCGGCCACACTGCCCCGCACACCACTTTGCCCCACCTGCTTCCGTCTTGCGGGCTGGCCAGCGTCATATTCAGACGAGCCGTGTCCGGCTGGCGCTCGCGGCTGATATCGTCTGGCGTCTTCATGCCCTTCCTGCACCTTCCTCCGCACTCGCCAACTTTGCGCAGCGGCGTGATCGTTACCAATGAGGTTCATCCGAGGTGCGATTATTGCTAGTTGAAAACTTTTACCAATACCTCGCCCGGCGGACCTGAAATATGGTCCACCATGGCAATTTTTGACGGCCTCTCGCCTCCGGGGGGCCCAATAACACACACTCTCTGCAGCCCCCGTGACGCCCAGCCAGAAGCAGTGTCACTTCTTGGTGCGGCATCTGCTCAACGTCTCACATGAGTTGACCGGGCGGGCAGTAAGCGCAACGCACTTGCAACGTTTCGTCGACTGCCTGGTGCCTTGCCGGTTCCCCTTCACGATCGTCCAGCTCCGTCACATGGCGGCCGCTGCACAATTCCCTGCCAACCGGATGGCCCGTTGGTCTAGGGGTATGATTCTCGCTTCGGGTGCGAGAGGTCCCGGGTTCAAATCCCGGACGGGCCCTTCCATGCTGCACATAACCTCTTCTTTTTCCTCGCCTTTTCTTTGGTTTCAATTCGTGTAGTGCACAGCGTCGACCCTTTTCCAACTGGCCCGTTGGTCTAGGGGTATGATTCTCGCTTTGGGTGCGAGAGGTCCCGGGTTCAAATCCCGGACGGGCCCTCTCTTTTTTCCCCCCTTTTCTTTTTTCCTTTCTTTCTTTCTTTCTTTCTTTCTTTCTTTCTTGCATTTCGTCTCTTTCGTGCCCCATTGCACAATCCAGTGTGTGACACGGGAAACGTCCATTCAATCCCCGGCCTTCTTCTGCCCGAATACCAATGGCACGGCTCTAACATCACCAAAAGTGGAGCCGAGCTGGCACACTCCTAGTGATGTTAGGTTGCGTTAGGCAAGGTTAAGTTAACCAAGGTTAGGTTAAGTGAGGTTAGGTGAGGTTAGGCGAGGTTAGGTTAGGCGAGGTTAGGTTAGGTGAGGTTAGGTTAGGTTAGTTAGGAGGTTAGGTTAGGTTAGGTTAGGAGGTTAGGTTAGGGTTAGGTTAGGTTAGGTTAGGTTAGGTTAGTTGTTAGGTTAGGTTGAGGTTAGGTGTTAGGTTAGGTAGGTTAGGTAGGTTAGGAGGTTTAGGTTAGGTTAGGTGAGGTTAGGTGAGATTAGGTTAGGTTAGGTTAGGTAGGTTAGGTTAGGTGAGGTAAGGTTACGTTGTCTACTACATTATTTCACCCGTGCCAGACCTGCCCATCGCGATCGGTGACTGGAGCCCAGGTCACACGTCACACACCAACTGGCCCCATGGTGTAATGGTGAGCACTCTGGACTTTGAATCCAGCGATCCGAGTTCGAGTCTCGGTGGGACCTGCTCGTTTTTCTCCTGGTTGTCCCCCTTTTCTTTCCTTTTACAAGTTTAGCTTTTACTTCACTCACTTGCCACGCCACTTTTCATACTGCGTTGCCGAAGAAAAGAAAAAATAAATAAACGAGAAGACACTCGACACGAACAACAAAACAGATTATGGCAGCGGTGGGATTCGAACCCACGCCCCTAGAAGAGACTGGTACCTGAAACCAGCGCCTTAGACCGCTCGGCCACGCTACCCGCCGTACCATCCCTTGTTGAACGCAACGTGTGAATCAAGCAAAAGACGATGAATGAGAATGACTGGAACGGGTTCCGGCACCACGTGAGCCGTCGACAGCTGGGAGTTGTGGCGCACTCCTGTAATCCGGCGACCCGGAAGCTGAGGGATGCGGATGGCATTGAGTCGGGGTGCACCGGAACCGTCGCCGTCGCGTCGATCGGGTGTCCGCACTGGGCTTGCCATCAACATGCGCTCGCTAGAGGAGTCTGGCTGCGTGCAGGTCGGCTAAGGAGGGGCGTATCGGGTCAGGGGGAAACCCAGCAGCCAAAAGCACCCGTGGTGAGCCGTAGTGGGACCGCGCCCGAGAGCGGAGGTGCGCTTTCGGCCCGGCTCGTACGATCAGACCATCTCTCATATTTTTAATTTTGCCCGCACGCTAAAATGTATTTATTTCCTTTTCCGACATGGGGCCTTCATGGCTCAGTGGTTAGAGCACCGGTCTCGTAAACCGGGGATCGGGAGTTCGAATCTCCCTGAGGGCACTTTTCTTCTTTTTTGCTGTACGGCGTATCTCTCTTCTGTCGCACTTTTTGCTGCAATCGTACCGGGGCTTCCACTCTCACCAACAGCCCCTGTGGCCTAATGGATAAGGCATCGGCCTCCTAAGCCGGGGATTGAGGGTTCGAGTCCCTCCAGGGGTAGGTTCCGCTTTTATTTTGCGATAATCGCCCTAATTGCATTTTGTACCCGTCGGACGGGGAGGAAGGCAAGAAAAGAAGAAGAAGAAGGAAAATAAAACGATGTCAGAAGTGGGATTTGAACCCACGCCCTCAGATGAGGACCAGAACACTCGGCCCTACGTTTCTGTTGGGCAAGGGTGCTTCCCTTGAGTCTGGCGCCTTAGACCGCTCGGCCATCCTGACACGACGACTGTCGACGGGCGCGTACAGCACCACCTTTCGTCCGGCTCCGAACGACCAAACTAGCGACTCGAAGTCCGTGCCGCTTTGCCGCTCGGCGCTGCTGCCGAGCACGGCCGCTTTCGCCCAGTCAATGCCCTTCGTTTCTCTGGTGTGCCTAGACCACTTTTCTTGTGCTGACCGCCGCACGACGACCCACCCTTCATCGCCGCCCGGCTAGCTCAGTCGGTAGAGCACGGGACTCTTAATCCCGGGGTCGTGGGTTCGAGCCCCACGTTGGGCGTGTATTTTTTACTTTTCGTGCCGCGCTACATCTTTAGCAAACCGCTGACACCAGTCCCAGCACGGCCCAGTTTTGGTGCCGCGCTCCCCGCGCCGTAATGTCTCGCACGCAGCTGGAACCGGGCCGTGCACGGCGCCCAGCAAGGTCACGCATCCGATATGGTCTAGTGGCTAGGATACCTGGCTCTCACCCAGGAGGCTCGGGTTCGATTCCCGGTATCGGAAATGCTTTTTTGCGCGCACTCATCACCCCGCCCTCTCTCCCTCTCCTCTGCCTGGTTCCGCCGGACTGCGCTACGCTGTGCGCTCGAGCACCTGCCGCCGAAGACGCCATGTGACGAGGTGGCCGAGTGGTTAAGGCGTTGGACTGCTAATCCAATGGGCTCTGCCCGCGTGAGTTCGAATCTCATCCTCGTCGGTCCTTTTTTTTTTGTTTTCTTCCTCTCTTTCTATTTTTTTTCTTCTTTTCTTTTTCAAATTCAGCTTTCTCGCTCCATCCAATAGCGAAAGAAAAAGGCAGAGCGTGTAGCGTGCTCGGCTCGCCAACTTTGCTGTTTCAATATCACCTATCCTTCTCCTGCCAGGCTCAGAATCGGAACTCTCCCTCTCTTGGCAGCATCGTTGATGTGCCGAGGCCGAGACGGTTGCGTTTGAATCATGTGGACCGGGCCAGCGCGAACGCAAGCCCGACTATCAAAAATTTCACGCCCGAGGTACCTGCATTTGAGGTACTCGCAGAGGTCAACGGCGTCGATAGTGCAATGACACCGTCTCGCCCTGGGGGAACCGCCTTCATGATCACGGTTGAACCCCTGCGCCAGGTTTTTTTTTTTTTTTTTTTTTTTTTTTCATCATCATCGGCCTTGCCTACTCCCAGTCTAGGTAGGTTTGGGCTTTGGCCTCAGTGTGTGGGGGCTTGGCTCCCTACACGGAGGTAATACCTGAGTGGGGTGGAGGGTGAGGCCCAAGCACCTCCACCAGGGTTTTGCTGCGGGATAAAAGGTGTTAGTTTATAATTTTGCCTAACTTACTTTAGGGGTGCGTGGTTAAAACAATAAATTAAATAAATAATTAAAAGTCCCAGAGGGGGTTGGCCGTGTTGCGAAAAGTTTTGCCAGGGAAGGTCCCTGGCGCACCCAGATTTTAAAATAAAATAAAATATTTGCCAAGCGTAATATGAGGCCAATGGAATAAGTAAGATGTGATGATTAAAGTTAAATTGATTGTTAGTAAAAGAAAATAGAGGGCGGACACGGGGGCAGAGCGCGCGCGTCCTAGGGATGGGCCGCTAGGACCCGAGCGCCCTTATCCCGTTCCTATCGAAAAGATGGGGATATGCCCCTAGGGCGGCAGGTGTTGGAGCGGGAGGCGTTTGGCCCAGTACGAGGGCCGAATGAAGAGTTGGGTCCCTTCGTACCTGCCGATTTGGCTGACTAGGGGTTGAAGTGCTGCCAGCAGCTGTCTCTGAATTTTTCTGATAAAGTGCTGAGGTAGTTTTGGAGAGGAGGAGGAATTTGGCGGTGGCGTATACGTTTTCAGTTTTAACAAATTTTGGAATTTTATGTATTTTTCGTATCCACCGCCTTTCCTGGGTATAAATGGTTTCCTTCCATGTGTCAGCCACCCCTAGCCAGCTTGGCGTCCCATACGTAATGATAGGTCGAACCAGTGCCTCGTATAGAGTTTGTCGTGTTTGCTCCGAACACCTGCCGAGAGGGATAGCCAGTCCGTTCAGTTGTGCCGTCCTTGCGATGACCCTTGACCTTAGGTTTTTGATGTGGGCCTGGAAAGTCAGGTTTTTGTCGTAGTGTATTCCAAGATAACGGCAGGTTTCCACCGCTGGTATCCGGTTTCCCTTGACCGTGAGGAGGGGGTCGGTATTGCTCGCGGACGGGCCGATGACCATGATAGTGGATTTACCTGCGTTGATTTGGGTTTTCCACCTGCTACACCACCTGTCGAGCCTGGCCAGAGTGGTTTCCATGTAGGTAAGTGCTATGGTTTCGTCTGTATCCTGTGTAACGTAGCAGGTGTCATCGGCGTACTGGCAAGTTATCCCTCGTCCCTCTGAGGGGGTGGGCATATCGCTTATATAATTGTTATATAAAAACGGAGATAAGATAGCCCCCTGCGGGGTACCCGCTTTGATAGGATAGGGGTCGGATACCTCCTCGCCCACTTTGACGATAAAGGACCTGTCATTAAAATAGGAGGATAAAAATGCCATGACCCACGGTGGGTAGCCCGCTTTCGACAGCTTGAATAGAAGATGCCTGTGGGGCACCTTATCGAATGCTGCCTCCACATCTAGCGCCACCATAACTGACACCCTCTTTTTGTTCCAGCCTTTTAGAAGATATTCCGAGATCCTTGTGAGCTGCTGTGTGGTGGAGTGCTGTGCCCTGAATCCCATCTGATGGAAAGGGATAACCTTTAACCTCCTCTCGATGGTGTTGAGGAGGGGCAACAAGGACTTCTCGAATATTTTCGACACGCATGGGGTAAGTGAGATGGGCGATAACTACCCGGCTGGTGAGGATCTTTACCTTCTTTGGGGATAGGAATGACGACTGCCCTTTTCCAAGTGTCGGGATAGACCTGGCAAGAGACCACCGCATTAAATAGTTTTAAGAGAAATTCCTTCCCCGCCGGGGGTAGGTGTTTGAGGATTTTGTAGTCTATGCCATCGTGTCCGGCTGCCTTACTGTCTTTGCTGCTCCGAAGAGCGGCCTCGAGATGCTCCCTCCGTATTCGTGGCGCCCCCTCGGCTTGACGTGGTGTCGGAAAGCGGGCTACTTCCGGGTCTTCGACCCCTGTGTCATGCTCAGTGAAGCGTTCTGACAGGCTTTGTGCTATGACGTTGGCTTTTGCCCCGTCCGTGTAGGCTGTAGTGCCGTCGGCGGCCTTAAGCGTCGTGATCCGGGTTTGCCTGGCGTTGAGTCGTTTAAGTGACTTCCATCTCGTGGAGAGGTCGTCTAAGTCGCTGATGTCCTGGAGGACCCTTTCCTCTTTCCACCCTCTTATCTCTGTCGCGATGCGGCGGTCGAGCTGGTTTAACTGTAGCTTAGTGTTTTGGTTCCTCGAGGCCAGAAACTGCTTATGCAAAAGCGTTCTTTGGTGCTTTAACTGTCTGATCTGCTTCGGGAGAAGCCGCTTGTGCCGTGACTTGACCCGGACAGTGTGTGAATTGTTAATTAAAACCGTTTGCAATTCTGCCTCCAGGATCTCCGCCGCTTCGTTGACACCCTCACCGGTCTGGGCCACCTGGGCGGGCCAGATAACGCGTTCCAGATCCGCGGTTATACCCTCCCATTCCCTGACGATCCTGTATTCGGGGGGTGTAAAAGTGTTGAGCTCCCGCAACCCAAACATGACCGGTCTGTGGTCTGAATCAGCCCGGGGAAGTACCTCAATATCCACGTGTGTGAGCAGCTGGTGGCTTACGCCGTAGTCCAGTACTGCGTCCTTTTCGTGGTCGGACGGGTGGATCCGGGTGTACGTTGGAGGAATGTGTACATTTAAACGAAGCTCATTTATGTAGTAGTCGAGAAATCTCCCGGTGTTCGTGTCCTTTTTGCCTCCCCAGGCCGTCCAGTGTGCGTTTAGGTCCCCCCGATAAAGAAGTGTGGGTGCTGTGTTAGTACCTTTTGTATGTCCCCCTTCCGCCCCTTGTTTGGTGGGAGGTAGACGCTGGCCACGTACAAGTCCCCCGCTGGGGTGGAGGCGAGGCCCCCGACAACCTCCGCGTGTCGAAGTCCCGGGGGGCTGGGCTCCACTCGGAAGTGGACGCTGTCGTGCACTAGGATGGCCACGCCCCCTCCCTTTGCCGTTGTTGTGCGGTCCTGTCGGTACCAGGTAAAGCCCGGCGTGTCCGGTGTCGGTATGTGTGGTTTAAGATGAGTTTCTTGTAGGAGGACCACATGCGGTTTAGTGTCCTCCAGCAGGTCGGCGAGGTGTTCTGCCTTTCCGACAACGGACCCGGCGTTCCACGAGAGGACCAGCAACGACGCGAGGGCCATGAGGGCGTCTACCAGGTGTTGGCCCATTCCTGCAGCTGTACCAATGTGGCCTCGAGGCCCCGCTGTTTGAAGGTATGGAAGAGGGCGATGAGCTGTTTGATGAAAGAAATGACGGTGGCTATGGTGATTTCAGCGGGGGCCTCTGGGGCGGGCTGCTCGCCAGCCGGGGTTTTTTGTTGACGCTTACCACCGGTACTGGGGGGGTTAGGTTTGGGCTGAGTGGGGGCTGACTGCCAGGCCGGCTTTTGGGGCGGACGGCTCTGGGGCCTGGAGGGAACGTGAGAGGATGATGCCGATGAGGATGTGGTGGAGGCGGACGACGAAGAGGCGGCATCGTCCTGTTTGCCCGTGTACCTCCTGTACCGCGGGCACCCCTTGTACACGGCCCTGTGTCCCTCCTGGCGGCAGTTCCGACAGACCGGCTTGTCTTTAGAGGGACAGCTGTCCTGGACCCCATGTTCACTTGTACAGGACATGCACCGGAAGGTGTTTTGGCAGTCTCTGCCCAGGTGATTATAAGAACAGCACCGGGAGCAGATAGGGGGACCGGATTTATACTCCTCCTCTACGGTGACAACTTGATGACAGAGTGTCTTGGTGTTTTTGACCGCTTGGCTGTATTTGTTGGCCACCTCGATAACCAGTAAAGGAAGGAGTCTGTCCCCCTTCTTTTTCCAGAGGATCTGGTTGGGGTAGATGTTTTTCTTGGCCAAATCGTCCTTGATGTCATTTAGGCTGGTGGAAAATATGAGGTTACGGACGACATACCGCCTTAACCGATCCTCTGGTGCCTTGTTGGTGAAGGTGTGGAAGCCTAGGCTCCGCTCCGCTAGTGCTGTTCTGATTTTCTCATAGTCTGCCTGGTTGCCTGCTTGGATTGTGACCCGCCTGCCCTGTGCTTTAGCGGTGTAATCTTTCTGCAGCCTTAGAGTGTGTAAGTGGCGCTCTAGAGATGGAAAATATGTTTTGTTTTCAAGCACAAGGCGAGGCGGGATCTCGGGAGCCTTTGGGGTCACTATGTCCCCTATTGGAAGCCGGGCGTCTGTTGGCTGCCACCTTGTCTGCCCTGAAGTAGGGGGCGCCCCCGAACCCGACACGATTGGGCTGGCCAACCGCTGGTTCTTTCGCCCTTTCTTTCGGCGATCCCTTTGCTCTACGAACTCCTCCAAATCGGAGGAGCCGGAGTGGGGGTCGCCCTCCTCCCTACCGCGTTTAGCGGCATTCTCTGTGCTCTCCTGCCGACAGAGTGACCCAATGCTGCAGGTAGGTCGAATGACCGAGGTGGTAGTAAGTACGGATGGGGCCGAGGCCGTTGTGATAGCGATCGTTGTAACTGTAGAGGTTGTGCAGGAGACAAAGACCGGGCGGTCCGGCGGGTGCATAGATATGTGGTGGGGGCCCACCGGCTGCCTGTTGCCCGTCAGCGGGTCCACTATAGGAAGGTTAGTGATGTTTTCATCTGTCCGATGGCTGTGAGGTGGCATGAGAGCCGTGAAGGCGGCATGAGCAAGCCCCCCGGGGAGGCGAGAGTGTCCGGTGCCTACAGGTGTTGATGGTAGTGACAAGAATTGTTCCGGGCTATCTAGACTGTTAGACCTCTCGTTACAGTTCGGTTGAGGAGGAGGCGAATGTCCCACCGGCATTGTGGGTTGTTCAGCCGGTCACAAGAGGCAAGGCCATACCGCAAACCAGGAAATTCGGACCCCTTCCGGAGGGGTCAGCCGCTCTTGAGTGTCGCGACAGTTACAGTGTGCAGCGCCTGCGCGCAGCGCGAGCTAGCCGGTCGTGTCCGAGAGACAGCGGCAAAAGCAGGGGAGAGGACAGACCTAACCTATGACCACCGTCCTAGCGACCCAGCAGTCCTAACGTTACAGCTAAGGGGGCGTACCGCGATATTCCTAGACCACCCGTGTCGGAGCACTGGGCAATCTTGCAATATGCGCCAGGTAAGTATAACTCGAAGCGGGTCGGACACCAACGCCGTCCACGCGCGCCCTACGCTGTCACACACGGCGAGCGAGCGGACGATGTCCGAGAGACGGCGGCGAATACCCACCAGCCGCCAGAGGGCGCCTGTGATCGCCAAAAAACCGTCCGACCCGCTCGCGCGGCTGATATGTACCGGCCGTGCGGCCGGGTGGGCTGCAGCGAGTCGCGTCGTGCACAGCGCAGCGCCACCTTCCAGTCGAACAAATCTTTCGCCTTTTACTAAAGATTTCCGTGGGGGTGGTGCACTATCATGCGCATCGTCCGATTTTTGTCAAAGCCCTGCTCTCGACGAGCGGGGCTAATGATTGGCTGGTGTAGAGAGTGCCTGTCGGGAAGCGTGTACTCGTGCATTTCTCAAGGAGGCAACGCAACGTTCATCAAGGTCGACAGCGAGTTCATTTTCGCGTTCGACGGGACGGTGACGGGTGCCATGTGCAAAATAATGAATCGGAGATCGCCAGCAATAGTGTCGCAAAGTGGGCACAAAGAGGGGTCCGTCCGGGATTTGAACCCGGGACCTCTCGCACCCTAAGCGAGAATCATACCCCTAGACCAACGGACCGCATCTGTGAGTGTGTGACGACGTGAAGAGAATGATACAAGAGGTGCGAGCGCCCAATCTACTCAAATAGACCAAAAGGAGTGCCTCCAGAGAGAATCGAACTCTCGACCCCCAGTTTACTAGACTGGTGCTCTAACCACTGAGCTATGGAGGCGGCGTTGAAGTGGACGACGACGCCGTCGCGTCTCTTGGAGAACGCGAAGGTGGCGGTGGGCGCAGCATAAAGAAAGGTCCCACCGAGATTTGAACTCGGATCGCAGGATTCAGAGTCCTGAGTGCTAACCGTTACACCATGGGGCCATGCGTGGTGCGCCGGCCGAGACTCGCGGCACACATGACGCCTTAGACCACTCGGCCAACCTGACGTCACCGCTGCCGAACTTCGCTTGAACGCACCGGCGCTGGCGCGTCTGCAGCGGAACGACGTGCCATTGGCGGCCGACGCGGCGACCGTACACGTCATGGAGCTGCGGTGTCCGAGTGGTTAAGGAGTTGGACTAGAAATCCAATGGGCTCTGCCCGCACAGGTTCGAGTCCTGTCCGCAGCGTCGGCACTGACTCTACTCCAGTTCATTTTTTCTTTTCAATTCCGTTCCCGCCCCGCCCTCGAGTGGCGGACTGGAGAGCGCCCGCGCATCACCGGGTAGGCAGCGCGCTCAGCAGCCGTGCCCGGCGGGCTGGCCTACCCTATCGGCTGCAGGCGCCGTGCACCAGCCAGCCCTCTCCTCTCCTTACGCGCTGTCTAGAATGTGGCGTGGTTCGATCGTGCAAGCAGAGTGGCGCAGTGGAAGCGTGCTGGGCCCATAACCCAGAGGTCCGAGGATCGAAACCTTGCTCTGCTATCCGGCTTCAAATTTTTTACCCGAGTTCACTTCATCTTCCCGTTTTTATTTTTACTCCTTCTGTTTGGTTGTGTTTTTCTCAACGTTGTGGTGTGGTGGTGGTGGTGGTGGTGGTGGGGTGGGGGGGGGGGGGGGGGTCAAAAAAATAAATGACAGGGGACACCCGGGTTTGAACCAGGGACCTCTCGATCTGCAGTCGAATGCTCTACCACTGAGCTATGTCCCCGGACGCCAGAGGGGCTCGTGTCCTCACCATAGCTACTCCGTGTACTCGGGTTCGGCGGGAAAGCAGCCCAGCTTTGCCCGCGGCTGATCTGCAACGGTCCGCCAAGTGGTCGGGACGGACGAGACCGCCCCGGACTTTTAAGACTGTACTTCACAGGATCTTTTGTAGTGCACCCCGACCAGTGACACTCTACACCCTCCCCGGGGTCCACCTGGGGAGTGGTAACAACGCAGACCACACCGTCAAGATGGACTCCATCTTCGACCCGCTGGACAAGATGGACGTCGACTCGGCGCTTGAAGTCCAACGCCGTGACGCGAACACCAGCCAAGAAGTTTCCACTCTGAACAGCTTGTGGGGCACCATGAACATCCCCGTGGCTACCTCCACGGCGACGGTCACCACGACCACAGTATCCATTTCATCACCTATCACCTCAATAGCAAGTGGCTTTCCTACCCTGAGTACCACGAGCACCATGAACAACTCTACCCCCACCAGCAGTTGTGAGGCAAACCGCAAAAAGCCAAAGAAGAAGCAAAAGCGGCATAGACAGCACAGCATCGCTGAAGACTGGGATGAATCCGAAGACGAGAAGGAAAACTCTGACGAAGACGACAAGAAGCAAGAGCTCATGAAGAACAGAGCAAAAGCCAAGGAAGAGGCAGAACAAAGAGCCGCGGCTGCAAAAGCAAGGATGGCAGCAAAGCAAGCAGCAGATGCCGCTATCAAAGCCAAGAAGAAAGAAGAAGAAGCACCTAAGGACCCCAGGAAAACCCCAAGAAAGGAACGACCACCACCTATTGTCATTGACCGTGTCAAAAACTTTGCCATGTTGCAAAAGGAGCTCCAGGGCAAGATGGCGGGCAAATTTGAATCCCGCGTGCGTGGGAGCAAAATTGAGCTGATGACGAAAACCCTAGACGACTTCGCAGAGACCCGCGACCTCCTCAAGAACATGGACGTAGGAACACACACCTACCAGCCGCACAACGAGAAGGGACTCTCGAAAAGGATCATCATCAAGGGTATCCATCCCACCTACACAACAGCCGATATTGGCGAAGAGCTAACTAACAAAGGTTACGACGTCGAAGAGATCCACCGCTTTGTGAACAGAGAGAAGATGACAGAATCCAACACGGTTGCAGTGACGCTTACCAATAACGAAAAGGCAAGAGAAATTAAATCAGAGACGAGGCTGCTCAACCAAGTGATCCAAATCGAAGACGAGAAGAAGACAAGAATTACCGTGTGCAGAAAATGCTGCAAGTACCATCATGCCACCAAGTACTGTGACCCGCTCCCAGGAGACCTCAAATGCGGCTTCTGCGCCAAGAACCACGACTACAACAGATGTGAAGAACATGAGGCAAGGTGTGGGAGATGCGGGGGCCCCACCCTGTATACGCCTTCAGCTGCCCAGAATACCAGAAAGAAAATGAAAAAAGCTTTAAGCAGAAAACTCAAACCCCAAAACAAAAATTTGTCCCGGCACCACCTCCCGCGGTGAATCCGTGGACACAAACAAAAGAAAAAGAAAACAGCAAAAAAGAAGAAAACAACAATAACAACAACAACAACAGCAAAAACAACAACAACAACAACAACAACAAAGCAAACAACTCCTTCCTCGGTGGAATCATGCAAGACATCAAAGATCTCATCCAACAAGGAATACTGCAGCTAAAAACAACCTTCACCGAACTCCTCCAGTCTATGATAGACGAGTTTAAACAATCATTCTGCCACATCGTCCAATCATTTTCAAACTAATCACGTGGAATATCCTAAGCCTCAGCCAGCGCAAAGACGAGCTGGCATCCCTCCTGGTCCAACACCAACCTGCAGCAGTGATGCTCCAAGAGACCTTTATGAAGCCCCACACAGAAGCGCCGCAGTTCCACCAATACACCATATATCGCAAAGACAGGGACGGTCAGGCCACCAAAGGAGGTGTCGCGATTCTTGTCCACAATTCAATGCCAGCCGAGGAAGTCAGACTTAAGCTGGGAAACATTGAGCACGTGGCTGTGCGGGTGCACGACACACTGCTGGTGTCAGTGTACCTGAAAAGGAAATTACTGAAAAAGGACTTCCAAACCCTGGACAAAATTCAAGAACCAGCCATACTCATGGGGGATTTCAACGCCGAATGCACAGCCTGGGGAGACCCGGTCGACAGGCAATATGGCATACACCTAAACAACCTATGTCCACAATACAAACTAGAGATCCACAGACCAGCAGAAGAGACAACTACGCCACAGAGCGCCGGAAAAAGGGCATCAATCCTTGACTTCGCCATCACCACCAAAGACAGACATGTGACATCCATCAAGACCCTCACCAACGAAGCAACATCATCAGACCACTTCCCAGTTCTTGCGGAGGTCAAATCATTTGGAGTGAAGCCAAAGTTTCGACACTTCGCTCTCAAAACAAACTGGTCAAGGGTAACAGAGCACATGGAAAGACCGTGGCACCTAACCTACAACATAGAATACGATATAGAGCACTTCACTTCAGCATGCCAAGTCGCACTACTGAATGCCACAAGACCTGTTCCACTCAGAAGGAAAGAACATGTGTTATTGCCTACAGAGCTGAAAGAAACACTGGAAAAGAAGAGGGCGGCCCAGAAGAAAGCCTACAAAGAGACGACAATAGAAAATAAAAGGGAGTTCCGAAGACTCAGTAGACTGACAACGACGCTCATCAACCAAAGACGGCAAGAAAAGAAGACAGAAGAACTGAAAAACATTGAAGACCCAAGATTAAGGTGGACCATCTTGAAGAAGAACAAACCGGCTGCGCCTCCAATCCCAACACTAAGGGACGGTGACAGAATCCTAGCAAACTCATTCGAAGAAAAAGCCGAAGTGCTAGCAGCTGCGCTGGAAAACAAATTCCAAGACATTCGGACTGAACAATCAGGTCTCCTCAAAACCGAAGTAGAAGAAATATATAACAACATCGACAAGCTGGATCCCGGTACATGCCCCGAAATAGCAGAGGAAGTGTTCAACACCGCCTTAAAACAGACGAAAACAAACAGTGCAGCAGGAGAGGACGGTATATCATACCAGCTCCTGAAGACTCTCCCAAAATCAGCCAAAGACCATCTTCGAGCAATCTTCAATGAAATCATAAAACAAAGAAAATTCCCGCAGGCCTGGAAATCGGCGCAAGTCATCATGCTCCTCAAACCCGGCAAAAACCCATCAGATCCTAGCTCATACCGTCCCATCTCTCTCCTCTCATGCCTCAGCAAACTTTTCGAGCGCTGCACTCTCCACTTCTTCGACCTCAGCCACATCCCGGAACACCAGATGGGTTTCCGAAGTGACCACAGCTGTACGCACCAACTCACCAGGATAACCACCGACCTGACGCGATTAAGAAACTCCAACACCCCAACGATGCTAGTGGCGCTGGACATCGAAGCGGCGTTCGATAAAGTGCCGCACAAGGAATTAGTGTACAAACTTACGTCACAAGGGCAACAAGTGTGGCTTGTACAACTGATCAAAGATTACTACACAGATCGAACCATAAGTGTCAGAATCGGTGACGCAACATCAAGCAAGAAAAAAGTCAGAGCGGGAACAGCACAGGGGGCAGTTTACTCCCCACATCTTTACGCCCTGTATATTTCGGACATGCCTGTAACAGAAGGGACAGAAATTTACCAGTACGCAGATGACACGGCATACGTTACCTCTGCAAAAACCCCAAACACGGCAAGGATCAAAATGAATCAACAACTAGAACAACTCCACGACTGGTGCCAAGAATGGAAAGTACGCCCTAACCCAGGGAAAAGCCAAGCTATGACCCTCCGAGGAGGGACCGTGGGCCCGAAACTCGGAGGGACCGATATCCCGCTGGTTAAATATATGAAATACCTCGGAGTGAAGCTGGACTCAAATCTGTCGTTCTACTGGCAAGCCCTGCAAATCAAGGAGAAAATGACAATGAAGACGAAAACATTGAACAAGTACTTCAGAGGTCGACACATTGTTAACCACGAAACGAGACTTACCTTCTACGAACTCCTCGTAAAACCGACCATCACGTATGGCCTCCCTGCTTGGAACAGCATCCGAAAAACATATCTGGAAACAATCAGAATTAAGGAGAGAGAATGGGCAAGGATCATACTCCAAGTCCCGAAAACAACCAGGAAAGAAGTCCTTTATGAACTATGTCCATTTAAAGATATAATAACAATAATGGAAGAAAGCAGACAAGCATTCATCGAGAAAAATGAGAACCATTATAACACCAAGATAGCGCAGATACTTACAATGGCAAGACCGCCAGGGAACAACAACTATCCCCTCGACGAGGTACCGGGTTTTTGTTTAGGGCGGTGAGAATCCCCCACTACCCCCCTGCTACTAACACCATGTAGGGGGTGCCTACCCAGGCTCCTGTAACTCACGGACAGGGGTAGGGCGCACCCAAAGTGGTGTAAGCCCTCTAGGACAGCAGATAGTCTAAAACTAGCTGGTAAGGTTTTATTTTTTCCCGAAGGCACTGGCCCCCCTCAGTCTCGACTGATAGGGACCAAGAAGAAACAACAGAAATGCCTAAAGAAGCTCAGATGATTCCAAACATGGTCATGATGAGCATAGGCCAGTGCAAAAAAAAAAATAAAAAAAAAAAAAAAAAATCTTTTCTGTAGTACGTCTTCACTTCTCTCTACTCAACGGTAGAGTCATTGAAGCCACGAGGATGAGACACAGTCCACCTCCCTGAGCGTGAGGCCGTCGCGTGCTTAGATACCCCTGGGGAATGCACGTCGATCTCGATGATCGTTCGGCCTGGGCTTGATGCCCGGGCTCGCGGGAGTCGGACGTTCTGAGTGGACCCTTCTGAAAGGTTCTTCACGTGGGCCGGCATGCTGTGCTGCTGCCACGACGCGCTCTACGGCCGCACACACGTTCGCACACACGTTCGCACACACGTTCGCACACACGTTCGCACACACGTTCGCACTCACTCTTCCCTCCCGCTACCGCTCATCAAACTTCCAAGGACACAAAAGGGAATCGGGTGTGGGCCGAACTTGTACGTGTGTGAGGGTGCGAGCTACCGACCGGCAAAAGGGTGTCCTCCCCGGCGGGGAATCGAACCCCGGTCTCCCGCGTGACAGGCGGGGATACTGACCACTATACTACCGAGGACTCCTGCTGGCTGCCGCGCGCGTCGCCGGCCACCCTCCGACGCGCATACGCGACCGCAACGCAACGATGACGCTCCAATGGCAGCAAAATTGGAGGTGCGGGGTATCGATCCCCGTACCTCTCGCATGCTAAGCGAGCGCTCTACCATCTGAGCTACACCCCCGGCTCGTGCTTGTCCTGCGGTCTGCGGCACTGCCATCCTGCTCGCGTTGCTGGGATCGGACGTTCCTGTCTCATGCTGACTACACTCTCATCGACCATGTGGGGTCCTGTGGCGCAACGGATAACGCGTCTGACTACGGATCAGAAGATTCCAGGTTCGAATCCTGGCAGGATCGTTGTCAACTTTTTGCACTGCGCTCCTTTTCGGCCGGTCGTAGAGGAGTCCGGCTAGTCAGGATTATCGCCGCCAGGGGGCGCCGCGGTCTCAGAGCCGTCGCGAGCTGCCCATGTTTGGCGTCCGAAACGGGGGCCACACGATGGCGCAGCAAACCTTTCAAGGGTCGCAGCCGGTGCCTTGGCCGCTTCCCTGCCCGACCGAGCGCTCTGCACGGCTTGCCGGGTGCAGCGGGCGGACAGTCGGCGGGACCATAAGCGAGGCGCCAGCCGCGAGCGTTTGCCCCTGCGCCGCCCGGCCCTACATATACGAGCTCCGCGGCGTGTGTCCAACGTACTCGCTTCGGCGGTACATATACTAAAATTGGAACGATACAGAGAAGATTAGCATGGCCCCTGCGCAAGGATGACACGCAAAATCGTGAAGCGTTCCACATTTTTGGCCCCTGTTTGCCAATAGCCCGACGGGCCAAATGCTAGCAAAATCTCAACATTCGGTAACACAAATTGTTACACGGTATAGAGGGGTTGGCAGGCCTGTTTAACATATTGTTAACATGCCCATGTAAAAGAAAAAGGTATATGCGCATATTCAAGGTGTTAGCATTGGCCGAATAGCAACAGCCTAGCATTCTACGATAGCAGCAATGTCGTCGTTGTTGCGGCCGCTGATGCCACACAATCGTCTACTAACAGAATACCAGCAAGGCATGTCGGCCTAATGTTACCCATTCAATGACCAGCATAATACCAGCAAGGCATGTCGACCTGATGTTAGCAAATGTCAGCAATACACGATCCCAACATTACAACACTCTTTGTGAGTGATATGGTGATTTGTGTATGGTAGCGCTCGTCACCCTGCCTCCTGAGCCCGTTGCGCACGTGCAGAGTGATTCGGACCGCTGGCCGCGGGTATGACACGGAGCATCGGTGGTTCAGTGGTAGAATGCTCGCCTGCCACGCGGGCGGCCCGGGTTCGATTCCCGGCCGATGCATTGCATTTTTGTCCCTTCTCCGAGTGCACGACGTCACAGATTGCAAGCATTGTCACGTGTGTGCGCCGTCGCTCGCCTCCGCGCTCACCGAGCCTCCGTGGCGCAATGGTTAGCGCGTTCGGCTGTTAACCGAAAGGTTGGTGGTTCGACCCCACCCGGGGGCGCGTCCCTTTCATTTTTGGATGCCCCCGCCCATGTCGGCGCGCCTCCACCCCGTTTGCGCACTCGTCTCTGCCATGTCCTTGAGAACGCCGGCCGCCCCCACCTCCAGCGACCGTGTGGCCTAATGGATAAGGCATCGGACTTCGGATCCGGGGATTGCAGGTTCGAGTCCTGTCACGGTCGGGGCAAACGTCGTCTGTACTTTTGCTCCAGTGGCCCGCCAACCTTACATTCAATTTTATACGTGCGCGGCGAACTTGTTTTTCTTGTCGTCGTCCGTTTTAAGTTTTTGCGCTATTTAACAGGAGGCGTTTCTGGCCTCGTGAGGCGTTTCTGGCCTCGTGAGGCGTTTCTGGCCTCGTGAGGCGTTTCTGGCCTCGTGAGGCGTTTCTGGCCTCGTGAGGCGTTTCTGGCCTCGCGAGGCGTTTCTGGCCTCGTGAGGCGTTTCTGGCCTCGCGAGGCGTTTCTGGCCTCGTGAGGCCTTTCTGGCCTCGTTCCTTGATCTTCGCCACGTGAGGACAGATACGCTATCTGAGGTCGTGCATCACTCGCGCTCGTGTTCCAGATATGCCTCAGTGTTATCGTGAGGCCTTACTGGCCTCGTGAGGACGGGTGCGCTCTGAGCCCGTGTATCACTCACGATCGTGGAAGGAGAAAAAGAAAAGTACCCCATAAAGATGGCTGGCAGCGGTGGGATTCGAACCCACGTCTCCGAGGAGACTGGTGCCTTAAACCAGCGCCTTAGACCGCTCGGCCACGCTACCGTCGTGGGAGTCTCGGGAGTCTCGGAAGTTTTGAGACACACGCTCTGTGTGTGCGTACGCGCGCACGGGGCACACAAGTCGAAACGTCAAAAAGACTAAAGAAAGGTAAAAAAGTCGCGGCCTTAAAACGACTGATTCCGCCCAGGATCGAACTGGGGACCTTCTGCGTGTTAGGCAGATGTGATAACCGCTACACCACGGAATCGCCATGCAGGCGTTGGCCACGTGCACGGTCAGCTTACAAGATCAGCCTCCCACTGGCGCATACGTGCGGCACCCATCCGAAACCGAGGCAGGCGACACACACACACACACACACACACACACACACACACACACACACACACACACACACACAGAGAAAAAGAGTGAAGAAAAAAAAGGAAAAAAAAGTTTGGCTGCGACAGCCGGGAATCGAACCCGGATCAACTGCTTGGAAGGCAACTATGCTAACCACTACACCACTGTCGCTCCGTGAACACGGGTCCGTCGCTCTGGGCGCGCACTTTGCATGAGACGCCGCCATTCCGCCCTCAGCACGTCCTTTTGCGGCCTCACGCGCCTTTTCAGGCGTCGCCCCTTTGCCCTTTCCATCTTTTGCAGACGCGCAGAAACCATGTGCAGCGCGAGTGGCGCGAAAGGCCGCCGTCGTGCAAATGGGTGCGTGGCCTGGACGTCCTCGACGCTATCCGGTATGGTCTAGTGGTTAGGATTTCTGGCTTTCACCCAGGAGGCCCGGGTTCGATTCCCGGTACCGGAATGTTATTTTGTCTCATTTTATCGGAGCATGTCAGCAAAAGGATAGGAATAAAAGAAATTACAAAGTCCGAAAAAGAAGTTCCTTCGAGCCGGATTTGAACCAGCGACCTATGGATGCCCGCAAGGCGACGGTGCGTCGCTGACCACCTACAGTCCACCGCTCTACCAACTGAGCTATCGAAGGACATTGCGGTGCTGGTCGCTCGCGGCTGGCCACACGTAACGCGGCGCTTGGCCAGCCAGCCAGCCAGCCAGCCAGCCAGCCAGCCAGCCAGCCAGCCGTCGTGGGCAGAATGCAGAATCCGCGCCCGAGGCGTCCGGAGGGCGTCCGAGGTGCGTTCGAAGTGCGCTTGAAGTGCGTGGAAGTGTGACTAGGTGACTTGGTGCAGTTGTGCAGGTGTGCAGTTGTGCGTGTTTGCGTGTGGTTTTTTTCCCGTTTGTCATTTGGCTTGCCTATCAAGAGGATGCAGTATGCAGGATGCAGGATGTCAGCGCACGGTACTTATAGAGCAGTGCTCGTGAGCGATGCGACTTTTTTCTTCTTTCCCTTTCTTTTGGGTTTCTTGCATTTCGATTCGAGTGCGTGAGCCGCCAGGTAGCCCGGCTAGCTCAGTCGGTAGAGCATGGGACTTTTAATCCCAGGGCCGTGGGTTCAAGTCCCACGTCGGGCGGCTTCTTTTTCTTTTTTTCTTTCTTTTTTCCCGCAAAAACGGATCCAAAACGGGGAAAAAAATGAAAGCACGTGCCGTGACCAGGATTCGAACCTGGGTTATTGCGGCCACAACGCAAGGTACTAACCACTATACGATCACGGCTAACTGTTGGCGTGTCCGTCGGCCACTGGCCACCGCCTGCCCACTCTTCGCATCGCATCGCGCTCCCCGCCGCTGTTCACCAGGATACCGCGTAATAGTAGGTAGTTTGTGGAAGGCACCTGGATGGAGGTACCGCAACTGGGCCAGATGGAGATGGCAATTCGTCACAGAGCAATCTCAACGGGGGTGTAGCTCAGACGGTAGAGCGCTCGCTTTGCATGCGAGAGGCACGGGGATCGATACCCCGCATCTCCACTCGCCATTTCTTTTCTTTTAAGTTTTTTTTTTTTTTTTTTTTTTTCTTTTCTGTTGTTGAAATGCGACAGCAGACCAGAGAATTAACGGGTACGACAAAGTACGCAAGAGGGCACGAAAGTACTCAAAGCACACAAAAGTTGCGGTGCTCTTTGCTCCAGCCCCACTTCGCTCCAGCTCAGGGAGCAAAAAGAGAATGACAGCGGTGGGATTCGAACCCACGCCCCTAGGAGAGACTGGTGCCTAAAACCAGCGCCTTAGACCACTCGGCCACACTGCCCCGCACACCACTTTGCCCCACCTGCTTCCGTCTTGCGGGCTGGCCAGCGTCATATTCAGACGAGCCGTGTCCGGCTGGCGCTCGCTGCTGATATCGTCTGGCGTCTTCATGCCCTTCCTGCACCTTCCTCCGCACTCGCCAACTTTGCGCAGCGGCGTGATCGTTACCAATGAGGTTCATCCGAGGTGCGATTATTGCTAGTTGAAAACTTTTACCAATACCTCGCCCGGCGGACCTGAAATATGGTCCACCATGGCAATTTTTGACGGCCTCTCGCCTCCGGGGGGCCCAATAACACACACTCTCTGCAGCCCCCGTGACGCCCAAGTGAGTGCCAGAAGCAGTGTCACTTCTTGGTGCGGCATCTGCTCAACGTCTCACATGAGTTGACCGGGCGGGCAGTAAGCGCAACGCACTTGCAACGTTTCGTCGACTGCCTGGTGCCTTGCCGGTTCCCCTTCACGATCGTCCAGCTCCGTCACATGGCGGCCGCTGCACAATTCCCTGCCAACCGGATGGCCCGTTGGTCTAGGGGTATGATTCTCGCTTCGGGTGCGAGAGGTCCCGGGTTCAAATCCCGGACGGGCCCTTCCATGCTGCACATAACCTCTTCTTTTTCCTCGCCTTTTCTTTGGTTTCAATTCGTGTAGTGCACAGCGTCGACCCTTTTCCAACTGGCCCGTTGGTCTAGGGGTATGATTCTCGCTTTGGGTGCGAGAGGTCCCGGGTTCAAATCCCGGACGGGCCCTCTCTTTTTTCCCCCCCTTTTCTTTTTTCCTTTCTTTCTTTCTTTCTTTCTTGCATTTCGTCTCTTTCGTGCCCCATTGCACAATCCAGTGTGTGACACGGGAAATGTCCATTCAATCCCCGGCCTTCTTCTGCCCGAATACCAATGGCACGGCTCTAACATCACCAAAAGTGGAGCCGAGCTGGCACACTCCTAGTGATGTTAGGTTGCGTTAGGCAAGGTTAAGTTAACCAAGGTTAGGTTAAGTGAGGTTAGGTGAGGTTAGGCGAGGTTAGGTTAGGCGAGGTTAGGTTAGGTTAGTTGAGGTTAGGTTAGGTTAGCTGAGGTTAGGTGAGGTTAGGTTAGGTTAGGTGGGTTAGGTTAGGTTAGTTGAGGTTAGGTTAGGTTAGCTGAGGTTAGGTGAGGTTAGGTTAGGTTAGGTGGGTTAGG
Source organism: Odontothrips loti (assembly GCA_038380765.1). Taxonomy (NCBI): domain Eukaryota; kingdom Metazoa; phylum Arthropoda; class Insecta; order Thysanoptera; family Thripidae; genus Odontothrips; species Odontothrips loti. The sequence continues at coordinate 960,709 of CM076250.1, forward strand.
TTAGGTTAGTTGAGGTTAGGTTAGTTGAGGTTAGGTTAGGTGAGGTTAGGTTAGGTTAGGTTAGGTGAGGTTAGGTTAGTTGAGGTTAGGTTAGTTGAGGTTAGGTTAGGTGAGGTTAGGTGAGGTTAGGTTAGGTAGGTTAGGTTAGGTTAGGTTAGGATAGTTGATGTTAGGTTAGGTGAGGTTAGGTGAGATTAGGTTAGGTTAGGTTAGGTAGGTTAGGTTAGGTGAGGTAAGGTTACGTTGTCTACTACATTATTTCACCCGTGCCAGACCTGCCCATCGCGATCGGTGACTGGAGCCCAGGTCACACGTCACACACCAACTGGCCCCATGGTGTAATGGTGAGCACTCTGGACTTTGAATCCAGCGATCCGAGTTCGAGTCTCGGTGGGACCTGCTCGTTTTTCTCCTGGTTGTCCCCCTTTTCTTTCCTTTTACAAGTTTAGCTTTTACTTCACTCACTTGCCACGCCACTTTTCATACTGCGTTGCCGAAGAAAAGAAAAAATAAATAAACGAGAAGACACTCGACACGAACAACAAAACAGATTATGGCAGCGGTGGGATTCGAACCCACGCCCCTAGAAGAGACTGGTACCTGAAACCAGCGCCTTAGACCGCTCGGCCACGCTACCCGCCGTACCACCCCTAGTTGAACGCAACGTGTGAATCAAGCAAAAGACGATGAATGAGAATGACTGGAACGGGTTCCGGCACCACGTGAGCCGTCGACAGCTGGGAGTTGTGGCGCACTCCTGTAATCCGGCGACCCGGAAGCTGAGGGATGCGGATGGCATTGAGTCGGGGTGCACCGGAACCGTCGCCGTCGCGTCGATCGGGTGTCCGCACTGGGCTTGCCATCAACATGCGCTCGCTAGAGGAGTCTGGCTGCGTGCAGGTTGGCTAAGGAGGGGCGTATCGGGTCAGGGGGAAACCCAGCAGCCAAAAGCACCCGTGGTGAGCCGTAGTGGGACCGCGCCCGAGAGCGGAGGCGCGCTTTCGGCCCGGCTCGTACGATCAGACCATCTCTCATATTTTTAATTTTGCCCGCACGCTAAAATGTATTTATTTCCTTTTCCGACATGGGGCCTTCATGGCTCAGTGGTTAGAGCACCGGTCTCGTAAACCGGGGATCGGGAGTTCGAATCTCCCTGAGGGCACTTTTCTTCTTTTTTGCTGTACGGCGTATCTCTCTTCTGTCGCACTTTTTGCTGCAATCGTACCGGGGCTTCCACTCTCACAACAGCCCCTGTGGCCTAATGGATAAGGCATCGGCCTCCTAAGCCGGGGATTGAGGGTTCGAGTCCCTCCAGGGGTAGGTTCCGCTTTTATTTTGCGATAATCGCCCTAATTGCATTTTGTACCCGTCGGACGGGGAGGAAGGCAAGAAAAGAAGAAGAAGAAGGAAAATAAAACGATGTCAGAAGTGGGATTTGAACCCACGCCCTCAGATGAGGACCAGAACACTCGGCCCTACGTTTCTGTTGGGCAAGGGTGCTTCCCTTGAGTCTGGCGCCTTAGACCGCTCGGCCATCCTGACACGACGACTGTCGACGGGCGCGTACAGCACCACCTTTCGTCCGGCTCCGAACGACCAAACTAGCGACTCGAAGTCCGTGCCGCTTTGCCGCTCGGCGCTGCTGCCGAGCACGGCCGCTTTCGCCCAGTCAATGCCCTTCGTTTCTCTGGTGTGCCTAGACCACTTTTCTTGTGCTGACCGCCGCACGACGACCCACCCTTCATCGCCGCCCGGCTAGCTCAGTCGGTAGAGCACGGGACTCTTAATCCCGGGGTCGTGGGTTCGAGCCCCACGATGGGCGTGTATTTTTTACTTTTCGTGCCGCGCTACATCTTTAGCAAACCGCTGACACCAGTCCCAGCACGGCCCAGTTTTGGTGCCGCGCTCCCCGCGCCGTAATGTCTCGCACGCAGCTGAAACCGGGCCGTGCACGGCGCCCAGCAAGGTCACGCATCCGATATGGTCTAGTGGCTAGGATACCTGGCTCTCACCCAGGAGGCTCGGGTTCGATTCCCGGTATCGGAAATGCTTTTTTGCACGCACTCATCACCCCGCCCTCTCTCCCTCTCCTCTGCCTGGTTCCGCCGGACTGCGCTACGCTGTGCGCTCGAGCACCTGCCGCCGAAGACGCCATGTGACGAGGTGGCCGAGTGGTTAAGGCGTTGGACGTTGACTGCCCGCGTGAGTTCGAATCTCATCCTCGTCGGTCCTTTTTTTTTTTTTTTTTTTTTTTTTTTTGTTTTCTTCCTCTCTTTCTATTTTTTTTTATTCTTTTCTTTTTCAAATTCAGCTTTCTCGCTCCATCCAATAGCGAAAGAAAAAGGCAGAGCGTGTAGCGTGCTCGGCTCGCCAACTTTGCTGTTTCAATATCACCTATCCTTCTCCTGCCAGGCTCAGAATCGGAACTCTCCCTCTCTTGGCAGCATCGTTGATGTGCCGAGGCCGAGACGGTTGCGTTTGAATCATGTGGACCGGGCCAGCGCGAACGCAAGCCCGACTATCAAAAATTTCACGCCCGAGGTACCTGCATTTGAGGTACTCGCAGAGGTCAACGGCGTCGATAGTGCAATGACACCGTCTCGCCCTGGGGGAACCGCCTTCATGATCACGGTTGAACCCCTGCGCCAGGTAAGTATAACTCGAAGCGGGTCGGACACCAACGCCGTCCACGCGCGCCCTACGCTGTCACACACGGCGAGCGAGCGGACGATGTCCGAGAGACGGCGGCGAATACCCACCAGCCGCCAGAGGGCGCCTGTGATCGCCAAAAAACCGTCCGACCCGCTCGCGCGGCTGATATGTAGCGGCCGTGCGGCCGGGTGGGCTGCAGCGAGTCGCGTCGTGCACAGCGCAGCGCCACCTTCCAGTCGAACAAATCTTTCGCCTTTTACTAAAGATTTCCGTGGGGGTGGTGCACTATCATGCGCATCGTCCGATTTTTGTCAAAGCCCTGCTCTCGACGAGCGGGGCTAATGATTGGCTGGTGTAGAGAGTGCCTGTCGGGAAGCGTGTACTCGTGCATTTCTCAAGGAGGCAACGCAACGTTCATCAAGGTCGACAGCGAGTTCATTTTCGCGTTCGACGGGACGGTGACGGGTGCCATGTGCAAAATAATGAATCGGAGATCGCCAGCAATAGTGTCGCAAAGTGGGCACAAAAGAGGGGTCCGTCCGGGATTTGAACCCGGGACCTCTCGCACCCTAAGCGAGAATCATACCCCTAGACCAACGGACCGCATCTGTGAGTGTGTGACGACGTGAAGAGAATGATACAAGAGGTGCGAGCGCCCAATCTACTCAAATAGACCAAAAGGAGTGCCTCCAGAGAGAATCGAACTCTCGACCCCCAGTTTATATTGATATTTATTCAAATATAAAAATTTGTTGGACATGTTTGTTTCAAGAGTTATAAAGTTGCGTTGCTTTGTTAGCGAGCAAGTAAAATGACTTGGTGGTTAAGAAAACTAGACTGGTGCTCTAACCACTGAGCTATGGAGGCGGCGTTGAAGTGGACGACGACGCCGTCGCGTCTCTTGGAGAACGCGAAGGTGGCGGTGGGCGCAGCATAAAGAAAGGTCCCACCGAGATTTGAACTCGGATCGCAGGATTCAGAGTCCTGAGTGCTAACCGTTACACCATGGGGCCATGCGTGGTGCGCCGGCCGAGACTCGCGGCACACATGACGCCTTAGACCACTCGGCCAACCTGACGTCACCGCTGCCGAACTTCGCTTGAACGCACCGGCGCTGGCGCGTCTGCAGCGGAACGACGTGCCATTGGCGGCCGACGCGGCGACCGTACACGTCATGGAGCTGCGGTGTCCGAGTGGTTAAGGAGTTGGACTAGAAATCCAATGGGCTCTGCCCGCACAGGTTCGAGTCCTGTCCGCAGCGTCGGCACTGACTCTACTCCAGTTCATTTTTTCTTTTCAATTCCGTTCCCGCCCCGCCCTCGAGTGGCGGACTGGAGAGCGCCCGCGCATCACCGGGTAGGCAGCGCGCTCAGCAGCCGTGCCCGGCGGGCTGGCCTACCCTATCGGCTGCAGGCGCCGTGCACCAGCCAGCCCTCTCCTCTCCTTACGCGCTGTCTAGAATGTGGCGTGGTTCGATCGTGCAAGCAGAGTGGCGCAGTGGAAGCGTGCTGGGCCCATAACCCAGAGGTCCGAGGATCGAAACCTTGCTCTGCTATCCGGCTTCAAATTTTTTACCCGAGTTCACTTCATCTTCCCGTTTTTATTTTTACTCCTTCTGTGTGGTTGTGTTTTTCTCAACGTTGTGGTGGTGGTGGTGGTGGTGGTGGTGGGGGGGGGGGGTCAAAAAAATAAATGAAAGGGGACACCCGGGTTTGAACCAGGGACCTCTCGATCTGCAGTCGAATGCTCTACCACTGAGCTATGTCCCCGGACGCCAGAGGGGCTCGTGTCCTCACCATAGCTACTCCGTGTACTCGGGTTCGGCGGGAAAGCAGCCCAGCTTTGCCCGCGGCTGATCTGCAACGGTCCGCCAAGTGGTCGGGACGGACGAGACCGCCCCGGACTTTTAAGACTGTACTTCACAGGATCTTTTGTTCCATACGAAGTGTGTTTTCATGCTAGGCAACCACCCGCGTTGCAGTAAGGTTAGGGACAAGTGGGGTCAACCCTGGCGACCCAGAGATTTTTGGCACTCTTCGCTGTCTGGCGTCGAGTGCAAGCTGCCTTGAACCTCAACGGTTCGGCAGACACCCGAGGGAGTCCCGGCTACGGCTGGGCGGCGGATTCGGCCCGCAGCTCCCGGAGGCGGTGGGGCGTCATAGAGGTGGCGTCTTCCCGAGTAAAGCGTTGAGCTCTCGCTAAGCACCAAATTCCTCCGCTGGCGACCAGGCAAGGCTGCTCAGAGCAAATCTGAGTAGTGCACCCCGACCAGTGACACTCTACACCCTCCCCGGGGTCCACCTGGGGAGTGGTAACAACGCAGACCACACCGTCAAGATGGACTCCATCTTCGACCCGCTGGACAAGATGGACGTCGACTCGGCGCTTGAAGTCCAACGCCGTGACGCGAACACCAGCCAAGAAGTTTCCACTCTGAACAGCTTGTGGGGCACCATGAACATCCCCGTGGCTACCTCCACGGCGACGGTCACCACGACCACAGTATCCATTTCATCACCTATCACCTCAATAGCAAGTGGCTTTCCTACCCTGAGTACCACGAGCACCATGAACAACTCTACCCCCACCAGCAGTTGTGAGGCAAACCGCAAAAAGCCAAAGAAGAAGCAAAAGCGGCATAGACAGCACAGCATCGCTGAAGACTGGGATGAATCCGAAGACGAGAAGGAAAACTCTGACGAAGACGACAAGAAGCAAGAGCTCATGAAGAACAGAGCAAAAGCCAAGGAAGAGGCAGAACAAAGAGCCGCGGCTGCAAAAGCAAGGATGGCAGCAAAGCAAGCAGCAGATGCCGCTATCAAAGCCAAGAAGAAAGAAGAAGAAGCACCTAAGGACCCCAGGAAAACCCCAAGAAAGGAACGACCACCACCTATTGTCATTGACCGTGTCAAAAACTTTGCCATGTTGCAAAAGGAGCTCCAGGGCAAGATGGCGGGCAAATTTGAATCCCGCGTGCGTGGGAGCAAAATTGAGCTGATGACGAAAACCCTAGACGACTTCGCAGAGACCCGCGACCTCCTCAAGAACATGGACGTAGGAACACACACCTACCAGCCGCACAACGAGAAGGGACTCTCGAAAAGGATCATCATCAAGGGTATCCATCCCACCTACACAACAGCCGATATTGGCGAAGAGCTAACTAACAAAGGTTACGACGTCGAAGAGATCCACCGCTTTGTGAACAGAGAGAAGATGACAGAATCCAACACGGTTGCAGTGACGCTTACCAATAACGAAAAGGCAAGAGAAATTAAATCAGAGACGAGGCTGCTCAACCAAGTGATCCAAATCGAAGACGAGAAGAAGACAAGAATTACCGTGTGCAGAAAATGCTGCAAGTACCATCATGCCACCAAGTACTGTGACCCGCTCCCAGGAGACCTCAAATGCGGCTTCTGCGCCAAGAACCACGACTACAACAGATGTGAAGAACATGAGGCAAGGTGTGGGAGATGCGGGGGCCCCACCCTGTATACGCCTTCAGCTGCCCAGAATACCAGAAAGAAAATGAAAAAAGCTTTAAGCAGAAAACTCAAACCCCAAAACAAAAATTTGTCCCGGCACCACCTCCCGCGGTGAATCCGTGGACACAAACAAAAGAAAAAGAAAACAGCAAAAAAGAAGAAAACAACAATAACAACAACAACAACAGCAAAAACAACAACAACAACAACAACAACAAAGCAAACAACTCCTTCCTCGGTGGAATCATGCAAGACATCAAAGATCTCATCCAACAAGGAATACTGCAGCTAAAAACAACCTTCACCGAACTCCTCCAGTCTATGATAGACGAGTTTAAACAATCATTCTGCCACATCGTCCAATCATTTTCAAACTAATCACGTGGAATATCCTAAGCCTCAGCCAGCGCAAAGACGAGCTGGCATCCCTCCTGGTCCAACACCAACCTGCAGCAGTGATGCTCCAAGAGACCTTTATGAAGCCCCACACAGAAGCGCCGCAGTTCCACCAATACACCATATATCGCAAAGACAGGGACGGTCAGGCCACCAAAGGAGGTGTCGCGATTCTTGTCCACAATTCAATGCCAGCCGAGGAAGTCAGACTTAAGCTGGGAAACATTGAGCACGTGGCTGTGCGGGTGCACGACACACTGCTGGTGTCAGTGTACCTGAAAAGGAAATTACTGAAAAAGGACTTCCAAACCCTGGACAAAATTCAAGAACCAGCCATACTCATGGGGGATTTCAACGCCGAATGCACAGCCTGGGGAGACCCGGTCGACAGGCAATATGGCATACACCTAAACAACCTATGTCCACAATACAAACTAGAGATCCACAGACCAGCAGAAGAGACAACTACGCCACAGAGCGCCGGAAAAAGGGCATCAATCCTTGACTTCGCCATCACCACCAAAGACAGACATGTGACATCCATCAAGACCCTCACCAACGAAGCAACATCATCAGACCACTTCCCAGTTCTTGCGGAGGTCAAATCATTTGGAGTGAAGCCAAAGTTTCGACACTTCGCTCTCAAACCAAACTGGTCAAGGGTAACAGAGCACATGGAAAGACCGTGGCACCTAACCTACAACATAGAATACGATATAGAGCACTTCACTTCAGCATGCCAAGTCGCACTACTGAATGCCACAAGACCTGTTCCACTCAGAAGGAAAGAACATGTGTTATTGCCTACAGAGCTGAAAGAAACACTGGAAAAGAAGAGGGCGGCCCAGAAGAAAGCCTACAAAGAGACGACAATAGAAAATAAAAGGGAGTTCCGAAGACTCAGTAGACTGACAACGACGCTCATCAACCAAAGACGGCAAGAAAAGAAGACAGAAGAACTGAAAAACATTGAAGACCCAAGATTAAGGTGGACCATCTTGAAGAAGAACAAACCGGCTGCGCCTCCAATCCCAACACTAAGGGACGGTGTTCCAGATATGCCTCAGTGTTATCGTGAGGCCTTACTGGCCTCGTGAGGACGGGTGCGCTCTGAGCCCGTGTATCACTCACGATCGTGGAAGGAGAAAAAGAAAAGTACCCCATAAAGATGGCTGGCAGCGGTGGGATTCGAACCCACGTCTCCGAGGAGACTGGTGCCTTAAACCAGCGCCTTAGACCGCTCGGCCACGCTACCGTCGTGGGAGTCTCGGGAGTCTCGGAAGTTTTGAGACACACGCTCTGTGTGTGCGTACGCGCGCACGGGGCACACAAGTCGAAACGTCAAAAAGACTAAAGAAAGGTAAAAAAGTCGCGGCCTTAAAACGACTGATTCCGCCCAGGATCGAACTGGGGACCTTCTGCGTGTTAGGCAGATGTGATAACCGCTACACCACGGAATCGCCATGCAGGCGTTGGCCACGTGCACGGTCAGCTTACAAGATCAGCCTCCCACTGGCGCATACGTGCGGCACCCATCCGAAACCGAGGCAGGCACACACACACACACACACACACACACACACACACACGGAGAGAAAAAGAGTGAAGAAAAAAAAGGAAAAAAAAGTTTGGCTGCGACAGCCGGGAATCGAACCCGGATCAACTGCTTGGAAGGCAACTATGCTAACCACTACACCACTGTCGCTCCGTGAACACGGGTCCGTCGCTCTGGGCGCGCACTTTGCATGAGACGCCGCCATTCCGCCCTCAGCACGTCCTTTTGCGGCCTCACGCGCCTTTTCAGGCGTCGCCCCTTTGCCCTTTCCATCTTTTGCAGACGCGCAGAAACCATGTGCAGCGCGAGTGGCGCGAAAGGCCGCCGTCGTGCAAATGGGTGCGTGGCCTGGACGTCCTCGACGCTATCCGGTATGGTCTAGTGGTTAGGATTTCTGGCTTTCACCCAGGAGGCCCGGGTTCGATTCCCGGTACCGGAATGTTATTTTGTCTCATTTTATCGGAGCATGTCAGCAAAAGGATAGGAATAAAAGAAATTACAAAGTCCGAAAAAGAAGTTCCTTCGAGCCGGATTTGAACCAGCGACCTATGGATGCCCGCAAGGCGACGGTGCGTCGCTGACCACCTACAGTCCACCGCTCTACCAACTGAGCTATCGAAGGACATTGCGGTGCTGGTCGCTCGCGGCTGGCCACACGTAACGCGGCGCTTGGCCAGCCAGCCAGCCAGCCAGCCAGCCAGCCGTCGTGGGCAGAATGCAGAATCCGCGCCCGAGGCGTCCGGAGGGCGTCCGAGGTGCGTTCGAAGTGCGCTTGAAGTGCGTGGAAGTGTGACTAGGTGACTTGGTGCAGTTGTGCAGGTGTGCAGTTGTGCGTGTTTGCGTGTGGTTTTTTTCCCGTTTGTCATTTGGCTTGCCTATCAAGAGGATGCAGTATGCAGGATGCAGGATGTCAGCGCACGGTACTTATAGAGCAGTGCTCGTGAGCGATGCGACTTTTTTCTTCTTTCCCTTTCTTTTGGGTTTCTTGCATTTCGATTCGAGTGCGTGAGCCGCCAGGTAGCCCGGCTAGCTCAGTCGGTAGAGCATGGGACATCACGATGAGGTCTGAAAGGCTCTCCAGAGAATTCCTGCCTCACTCGCGGCCGGGAGCTGTATGCGCTTCCAACTCTAGATTTCTTTTTGCTCGGAGCCAGATAAGGATTGACTTTCGCCGTGATCCTCGACAGCAATTGCCGATCCCTATAATGCCAGCCAGAGAGGCTTCTCCCGAGGCCCGCGGCTGCTCGCTTTGGACTTTGGAGCGGCTCAGACGACCGGTTGGCCGGGTGGAGGGCGGCCACACCGAAGAGCTGCGTCAGCTTAGCGCGTCACCGCCTGCGGACCAGAGGATAGGCAGTCCCGCACTGCACCCCAGCGCAGCGGGCCTTGCCTAACGTCCGGGCGTCCGGTAAGATTTCCGCACTGCGTTTACCCGGCCCTGTCACGTCGCGTCACAGACCTCGTCACCGCCCGCGGAGCGGAGGCTAGGCAGTCCCGCACTGCACCCTCGCCGAGCGGGCATTGCCTAACGCCCAGGGGTCTGATAAGATTTCCGTTCTGTGTTTGCCCGTGCCCGTGCCCCGTGTCACGGCACACCACGCCACGCAACGCCACGCATAGATGTCTCCGCGAGGGTGCACTTGACGCTGTTAGAGTTGTTACTGAACGATCTCCATAATAATGTCGTGTACCGCACGATACATGGCGCTTATGCAATAACGCGGAGCCACACGTCCCGTGCGGTGCCGTGCCATACGCTCCGCACCGCCATCAAGATGATCAACTACCTGGAGGAAGGGAATGACCGCGCTACGCTACGCTGCGCCACGCCGCGCCGCGCCGCGCCGCGCCGGTGGCGCCGCGCCTCGGTGTTCGCGCTAAGCTACGCGTGGGGGGCTGGCTGTTGGCTGGCCAGCGGGAGCCCCGCGGCGCCGCTGGCGTCAACAATATGCCGGCGCGCCGCGGTCAGCTGTGGCTGACATAACCCAACTCGTAGGGGCCTCGGGCATGGACGGAATCTATTTTGGTGGTCTGCGTACAGGCAGCTGTCCTTCTCTATTTCCAAATTAGTGTCACCGCTTTAAATAACGGGGTGACACCGTGCCCATGAGAATATCATGACCATGGTATACCTCTTAGTTCCGAGGGCTGCCGACAGATGGCTTCCTGGCCAGCCTTCCTCGCTCAACTTCCGGAAATCGTCGCCTCGATGCGCTCATACACATTGAGGCTACATCTATCTGTCTCACTCGCGCCCACTTCGGATGCTGCCTGCTCGGGGGTGCTAGCAGTAGCCTTTGCTTCCGAGGGTTGCCGTCAGATGGCTTCCTGTGAAGCTTCCTGGCCAGACTTCCTCGCACAACTTCCGGAAATCGTCGCCTCGATGCGCTCATACACATTGAGGCTACATCTATCTCTCTCACTCGCGCCCACTTCGGGTGCTGCCTGCTGGGGGTGTGCTAGCAGTAGCCTTTGCTTAAGTACCGGGGGGGGTAGCACGTCCTCGGTATCCCTGAGGCAATGGAGTCGCCACAGAGTAACAAACTGAAGCTCAGCGAAGACCTCAAGTACCGAATCATTCGCCCCCCTGGAACTCCCAAGGGGTGGGTGCCGCGGCTCGAGGTGGCTAGTGGAAAGATTGTTTTTCTGAACCCGGCGGCCCCTGAAGCCAAACTCGGGAAGGCCAACCCGGCCTACACCACCGACTGGTGGATGGCCGGGTCAAGCCATTTCCGGCTAGTGAGGCGAGAGCCCAACTGGTCGGAGATGGAGGTCTTCTGAGGTCTTTTTAGGCAAAGCCCCCGGCGGAGGTGGGGGGGCAACTAATCCTTCATCTTGAGCGAGACAGAAGTCCCGAGCCTAGCCGTGGGAATCCCCCCCCCTCTTCCTTACCTCGTGCCACACAAGCGCGCCGCTCTATGCCCTGAACCAGACAGCTCCGATAAGGCCCCGTGTACGCCTGCTGACCCCGCACGGCCCCGTGAGGGTAGGCAACACATACAGCTCCCGTGTGCCGCGGGTTCTCTGCGTACCCCTCCGCGCGGCCCGCGCCGTGTGCTGGAGCCGGTGGAGCCGCTGGAACTGGAGCGGCAGCAGCCCGGAGCATTGGCTGCGGTACCGCTGTCCAGATAACCCGCCTAACGCCTACTGGGTAGGCAGCCCAACGGCCACCTAAACTCTGAACCGAACCGCGAACTCTGAAGACCCATAGCCGGTTATGGCTGGCTAAATCGACAAGCCGCTGCCCACTGCCCGTCGACCAGGACCAGGGCTCGGCCCAGACTGGCTGGCCGGAGAGCTGTGAAGTGTGTGTGTGTGTGTGTGTGTGTGTGTGTGTGTGGATGGCTCCAACTGAGTAAACTGTGAGTATGGCATGGGAATGTAAATGCAAGCCTCCATAAGTTGGATGAGTCATTACCCTCAATTGTTTTGTGTATGTGCTATGTGATTTTGTCCTTGTGATGTGATAACCGGTTGATATAGATATGAGTTCAATTCGAGCTTCATGCCATTTGATCTAGATATTTCCTGCACAATAGACCATTTGTGATCATATAATTATTGATTATCATTACTAATTTTTTTCAAGCCTCTAAATCTAGTGGTCAATTCATACTGACTGTTTCACTTTATCATGGTGAATTGCATTACGCTCTCTGACGTTACCTCTGCCTGACCTCACGGTCAGCTATCTTGAGTGGCCATGTTCGACTAAGATCCTCGACCAAGTCTGAAGAAAACACTGCATGTACACTCTGAAACTCATGCTCATTAAAATATTCAGATACTTGCATATGCACAATTTTTTTTTTCTAATTCCTTACCAGTCTTTACATTCTTTTGGATATTTCACTTTGGGTGTTGGTTAAAAATATAAATGATCAAATACAGGTATCAAAGCAGAGGTAGGCACATTTTATTAACAAAGTCCTCACTTTCAATCAGTCTTTCTAACAGTAAGAAAACTTGGGTAGTAGTTGAACAATATTGATCCATATACCATGACCATGGGGGATGAATACGAACACAATTATACAAATCAGATTAGCAGGCACATAATGACCAAAAGATTTGCGTTTCTTCTGTTAACAAGTCAATGTTATGGCTAAATATATATAGACCTACAATTATGGTCTTAGTATCAAAAAGCAAGCTTATGGTTAGTGGTAAAGCAAGTCAGCTATCAATTACTTTGAGACCAGAACATACATGTCAAATACACAGATAGTAACAAGAAATGGTACGCGTACTTTCTTAATCAGTTTGCCTAAATCAAGACATGCTCATGGAGGAACTATTGAGACACACAGATAATGACTGGGTGATGGACATGCACAATTATTATCAGCTATCCATCATTATTTTGTGATCAAATTTAACAATCCTTCATGTCAGCCAAGTCATAGTGCTTCTTGGAAGTGATCACGTGCTAAGCAATAACAATTATTTTTGGTCCTTATTCATACTAACAAGATACGACTTTGGTGAAATATACAGTACTAAGAATTGCATTTGGATATTGTCTTTAAAACTGCAGCGTGAACAATATCATGACAAAAAAATACAAAAACCATACACAGCTGCAGTGACAGATATGGGCTCAAGACTGGGTCACAAAATGTTCTGTGATTGGTCGGAGTATGGTTTCCACGACCGGAACACACCATCCTTTTGCCAGTAGACACATCCGCTGTTTTGGAGTCAGGTTGGCCACATCAGTATAATGCTGTGGGAAGCCCATCAACGTTTCAATTTCATTGATGGTGAGAAAACAATCTTGACCGTGCATTGTGACTGGAAGGCTCCCATGTTTGACTGCGACAAGAGAATTCAATGTTGAAATTAAGATGGTATTGCTGATGCACCCCCTCAGAAAAAACAAACAAAAAAAAAAAAAAACTTACTTGAGAATTGGTTTGATGAATTTGTCGTCAATGTCTTTGCAATTGTCATGTTTGCTTTCCTGTCTGCTTTGAGAAAGGTCTGAAGTACCACATTTGTTCCAGCTGATTTGCTTAAATCGGTCTCGTGCAGGTGTGGTATATTCCCCCAAAAAAACCTTTCTCTTTTCATGGGCAGATACTGACTAGCACAAGACCTCACAGGTTGACATCCACCCAGCTCACTGGAAAATGTTGAGTGAGAAAAAAAAAATCCTAAAAATAAAAGGAGGAAGAAGAATGGAGGGAAATTGAGATGAGACAGACCTGGAAATTTTTTCTCGAACAGCTATCCTCATGTGAGCAGTATTCTCTATCAGCCAAAAGAAAGGTTGATGAGCCAATGACATTTGGTGTTGGAAAAATTCTTTAGCCCTTTTAAAATCATAAAATAGATGACCACTTGATTCAGGATCTGAAATGAATCAGCATTACAATCATGACAGTGGATTCAATAAGAGGGAAGAAGAAACAAAAACAAACACGCTTCTAGAAAACAAAAATAACCAGACATCTTTACTCACTTGTTAAACCTCTGCCACGATGATTAACGAGAGAAATCTCATTACAGGGAAAACCTCCGATCAATAGATGGATTGGCCCAAAACTTGCAAAGTGTGTCGCATCAAGCTTTCTTACGTCACCAACTTGTACGATATGTCCTTCCCAACGTTCTCTTTGAACCCTCAGAGCATTCTCTTCGATTTCGCTTGAAAAGTAAAGGTCGATGTCCAGATTGAGATTCCTTTTCAGAATTAAAAGAGCAGTTGATATTCCATCAAACAGACTAAGCACTCTGATTTTCCTTCTCTGTATGTGCAGCTCCTGAAACATTGAAGAAGAAAAAAAACATAAAAAAACAAAGGTTTCAGGCATGACAGCAAAAGCAAAGTGTGTGAAGTTTATACAACTTAAGGATACCTTGACAATCATGGTGTGAACTAGCAGGCCAGATGACGATTCATTATTGGTCATGATGGGTATAGACTGAGAGGAAATGAAGTCATATGAGTTCAATACATTTTATCAGTAGCATAAGTCTCCTTGTAGAAAACAAAACACAGAGGACAATGAAAAAGACACTAGAAAAATTACCTCAACAATGTCAGCATCAGAAAGTGGATGCTTAGCACATTCAGCCTGCGTGAATTCCACATTCTTTATTCCGAAACCCATGAAACCACCATCACATTCTTCAACTTCAACTTCCTCCCCATTCTGTTTTGCAACCTGAACCAGATGTAAAGGATTATTAAATATATTATGCCATGACAAAATTTATTCATTCTTATAAGAGACTTTGGCATCAAGACCAACACACACCTTTGAAGACATGTACCACAGTTTAGTCCTTGTAAAGAATCTTCTCCGTCCCCTTCCCCTTTTCTGTCTTTTGACATACACTGGGAGCACTGTCAGTGTTTCCACCAAAACGTGTGGCTGCAGTCAACAAACAGAACACAAAGACAGATACGTTAACTGAAATATTTCACAGCCCTTTTTCTTTTTTTAATAATAAACAAATACATAAAAATCAGTATTACCTCCATTATGATTGAAACAATCCAGAGTAATTTTTTTTTCCTCTCACATGGGACTCCTGCAGAAAGAAATGGAATTATAAAATTTTATCACATTTCAATCATAATATGATTGCACTGGTACAATCCCCTCCTAAACACATTTGCTAACACACCTTCTCGCAGAAAGATAGGACATCATAACCTCACCTCGTTCCTTTTCTGTCAACAAATTTCTTTACTCTCAGCATTTCCTGACACCAAACTTGAACTAAAACTTACAGCCCCGATTAACCAACTGAATAAGACCTAAACTTCATGCATGCCGGCGATGAAATGCAATAAAATTCAGCTTTTTAGGAAACAGTCAGGAACACAGACTTTCTTTATTTGGATCTTTCAATTCTGGTACGCGATGGAAATGTGCCCCTGCGTCTATTCCATACCTTACACCATTTAGAAGCTGGAAATACTTATCATTTTCACCAATACTGCAGGAACAATACTTACAGCGTTCAGAAAGTTGAAAGGTCCTCTCCCACGGCACGATGACACCTCCAAACTAATGTACATCCATTGTTGCTGGTTGCTCCCATGAGACAGAAACTGAGGGAACAGCACAAAGATATTGAGGTGAATTACTTGAGGTCTGCAACCTTAAACTTCTGACAGTCTGACAGTTAGAAGCAACAACAGAAAAGGTTAGGAGAAACTTGCCTTGAAGTCCTGCTCTACATTGACAACCAATGTCTCACTCTGCTGACTCCAGGGATGTCATTAATCAGGCTTCTGTGACAACTTTAAACGTTTCCTTGGCACAAGAACGGATACAGTCTGCAATGACACCACTACAATGAGGCACATATGGATGGGATTACAACTGAGAAAAGAATGGATAGTATAAAACCTTAGGTATTCTTCCACGATTGATGTCGCCAGCAGGGCTGTTGGGTTGACTGTGTACCACTGCACTGGGCATTGTAGGCAGCACAACTGTACATCCCTGCTTGTCCATCTTCCATGAGCCTGAGAAACAAAGAAAATAATGATATTTTATATCCCTTAAGATAGACAGAGAGAAATGAAGCTTGAATACAACTCACTGTGAAAGAAATTCTAAAAACACATTCATCAGGTTTGCCAGACCGTCAACAGGTGTCGCGGAGGAGGATTCCATCCTATTTCAACTCCAACTTTAAACACACAAGGCACAAGAGACGCAAGAGTACAAGAGACATGGGTATAATCTGTCATTATTATGACCTGTTGTCATTTTTAATTAATAACTTTGGCTAGATCAACATAACCATGACGAGATACTAGGCCCACGGCTGTGAGAGAGAGAGAGAGAGAGAGAGGTGCCAACCTAAAATGCGAATCGTGCGCGTACGCCGGGGGCCCGGGGCAAAGGGCAAACTCGGGGTTACATCTAACTAATAGAATAATTGTAGCGACGATTAGAGGTAGGCCGAGCCACAGAGTCCTACATGCCCCTTATGGAGTGAAATTTTTTTCATTCATAGTGAGTGTGAGTTCTTGGCAGGTGGTGGTACTAGCGGTGTCCGCGACGACTGATGTAAACACAGCCACTTCGTTTTCAATTTGTGGACGTAAACATTTTATTTCAAGGAACATTCTGAGTAGACTCAAGACAAAATAATCATATGGATCACAATTACAGTCGCCCGCCATGTGATGGTTGTCTGAACACGGTGATTGAAATCAAAACCGTGGAAATAGATGGTGTATTTCAAGGTTATGGTGGTGTGGTCTCAGAGGTAAACATGGAACATAAGTTTCTGAATCACATCTGTGTTGAACTCGCGTGACGGGGATCCTCACTGATAACGAATTTTTCTTTTCCTGAAGCTTTCACTCGAAATTTCATTCTCATGTCAACACCCTGACCTTTGTCAAAGTGGATTCATGTCAAGTTCCCACGTAGGAACGCAAAGTTAATACCTCTCACAGCACCTGCTGCTCTGTTTGGCAGCCCCTGCTTGTAACACCTTATGTAGAAAAGCAGTCATTTAAAGCTACTTGCCAGCTCCAGAAACTGTAATACTCACAAAATCCTTCTTCTTTTAGTTCACATCACATAACCTTGCACAATCGTTATTGTTTGCTCCTCAAATGGCAATGAACTGGTTTTATGTTTCAGGAACCTGCTGCCGGAAAAGGAACGAGTCATCATTTCAGTGCAACAAACTACTGCCATGGAATTACTACACCAGAACAGTGTGGTACTGCTACTACCTCTGTCAAAACAGAGACAACAGCCAGTGAGAATGAGGAAATAACTTCTAATGCAGACGGCAACCATGTGAGTGCTAGCTGAGGGATCCTTGAGTGCATTCAGTAACTGTGTTGCCTATCTGTGTGTGAGATAATATAATACATTTTCCGGTTCCAGCCTCCCTTCTTCAAGGCAGATTCAGTTCGCCCTGCTGCAACAAAACCGACCACTAAACAGCCTGCTGCTGGTGAGAGGAGAAGAAGAAGAAGAAGGCTGAATCGTCACTCAAGGGAAACCAATGTGGAAAACAAGTTTGCAGGTGAGGAAATGGTGCTGAGGACAACTTCAATTTTGTCAATAAGCTGCTATGTTTGTAAGTACTGCTCTATGGGTGAATGGTTGATTTTTACTCGACTAATTAATTCTGTTTCTGTCTTGCCCTAGTGTCCAGCAAGCCGCTGCCACTTTCAGCTGCAAGGACATCTCCATCCACAGCTGGTCCAATGGATATAACATCAAGCCAGTTGTCCTGCCCATCTTTGAAGAGGGAGCCACCAAAACTTTACTGTGAGGTATGCGAGGAGATAGTGTTCAGCAAAAACATGGCACGCCACAAGAGGTCAGGAAAGCACTCTCGAAGATCTCAAGTAATGAGGCTTGATCATGATGACCCTCCAACTCGCAAACGACGTGTAAAGGTACTCTCTATTCCAGAGTCAGTTCTGAGGGAATTGATCCCATCTAATGTCCAGGATAAAGTGGTCCATACTTTTCTGCAGTATGGCTTGAAATTCAGAGCATAAATGCTGACCTAGCTCAATGTGTTGATGAGAATGGCTTAAGAACTGTATGTTATGCCTTCACATACTGTCGTATATTAGATATATGGCACCTCTGCATGAGGCCGTGTTTCTAATGAATGACATTGATTACATATTTAGATTAATAATGTTATGCTGACTGTACCAGAAAGCCCTTTATCCGGATAAAATTGAGATTAACCAGAGTCCTTTGGGTAATGTTTAAATAACAAAATGTTCTTTTGGGATGTGTCTATCCTGCTGCTGTTACTGTGACGTGGACTTCATCTAGAGCACGACTAGTTAATGTCTATTGTGCTGCTGTGATCGCTGTGATAACATACCACAGTACTCTGGATACTTTTTTTTTTTTAATATGGAATTGTTATTTCATTTAAGAAGAACTTATGTATTTCATTTAACTCACATTAACTTGTTTGTTCAAAGAGTCAATTCATTGGTCATTTGGATAAAGTCCACACAACAAGGACCTGGATAGACATTATAGCCAGTCAAGCTCCAAGACACTTGGACAAATACTGATCAATTGTTCCCACTGTTTTTCTAATTAATTGGAACTCACCTGATCTGGAGAAAACTCATTGTTTTCTAAACTGTTTTCTTGTACACATGTTATCTCTTATTTCTGCTCTCAAAGGGCTGTGTCTGATTTATTTTGTAATCTTTTTTTCTGTACAATTGTATTTCTCATGTATTGATTGTGAATTTCTTAATTTTATACTGTCAATGTATTTGTATCTTGACGATGTCTGGATAGACATTATAGCCGGTCAAGTCAAGCTGCAAGATACTTGGACAAATACTGATCAATTGTTCCCACTGTTTTTCTAATTAATTGGAACTCACCTGATCTGGAGAAAACTCTTTGTTATGTTCTGTTTTGTTGTCCTCATGTTTGACTATTGAGCATGTTGTATATCTGGTTGTTAATTTTTTAACCAATTCACGGTTTGCACTGATTGGGTCACAAGCAAATTGTTTTTTTTTTTTTTTTTTGTTTTTGTTTTCTAAACTGTTTTCTTGTACACATGTTATCTCTTATTTCTGCTCTCAAAGGGCTGTGTCTGATTTATTTTGTAATCTTTTTTTCTGTACAATTGTATTTGTCATGTATTGATTGTGAATTTCTAAATTTTATACTGTCAATGTATATGTATCTTGACCATGTCTGTAGGCTTTGTGGGCAGTGCCTTGTGACAAGTCTAAAATCCTTGCAAGATATTTTTTGAGAACCATCTAGAACCAAAGTGCAGTTTAGAGGATACTGAATGAATGAGTACTAATTGCTGAGTAGAAAATGTCTGTAACAATAAAATAAGCTCTCAAATCAGCAAGTGAGGCATTTCAAGCAAACATTAATGGTTCGCAAGAAATTCAACGTCAAGAGCGATGCAGATATTTATTTGATTGAAACAGAGATATATTTGATAAGTTTTTCACAATGAAGGTACGATGAATGCCATAGAACAGAAGCAACAAATTGACATAACTAATCCCTACTATTTTCCATACAGAAAGAGTTGGTGATAGTATTATAAAATGAGGATTAACATACGGTGACAGAATGCCTAGGCAAGTTAACAGATGGCTTTAAAAAGGTCTATTGTATATTACATGTTGGGAATAAATAAAAATTACTTACGCACCTGGAATAGTTGTGCGTTCTGAACTGTAGTTGTAAAAGGATAATTGAACAAACACTCTAATGACACGAATTTGTGACAAATTGACATAACTAATCCCTACTATTTTCCATACAGAAAGAGTTGGTGATAGTATTATAAAATGAGGATTAACATACGGTGACAGGATGCCTAGGCAAGTTAACAGATGGCTTTAAAAAGGTCTATTGTATATTACATGTTGGGAATAAATAAAAATTACTTACGCACCTGGAATAGTTGTGCGTTCTGAACTGTAGTTGTAAAAGGATAATTGAACAAACACTCTAATGACATGAATTTGAGAGAAAACTATGAACATCCTTAATAAAGTCTGCATAGAACTGGCGCCTGCTGGGCTTAACGGGCCTAGCAGGGGTGGTGACTTGGACGCTGCAGTCTTGCGGCGTGCGTTGCTGCATGAGGGGCGTGGCCGGTGTCAGCACCGTCTCAGTCCCTGTTGGATCCTCCTCACCAACCACAGGAGCGGCCAGCGTCGGCGGCTGGGCGGCACCCAGCACCCCCCGACCCATGTAGTAGATGGGGTGGAAAGCAGGGATCGTCACCTCCTCTCCCTGACGACAAGTTTGTAAAAGCAGAATAAGACAAGGAAAAATACAAAGAAAGCAGACCCTTTCAAGCAGCGTGTACGCACTTGCACGTTGCTTACATGGGTGGCCCTCTGAGGGCGCACCACACGTACACGGTGCACAGCAATGGGCACGAACATCTCCTCCACGCCGGATGCGGACATGGTGGGGGTGGGAATTGCCTGGTCCACCTCCTCCAGAGATTCCGCCACGCGTGGCGCCAAGCGCCGCGCCAAGTAGCCCTCCACTCGGTGCCACGCCCTTTGTGGCACCAGCCTCTTCAGGGTAGCGGCACTGGCGCCGACGGCGGTGGCTCTCTCCACGAACCGTCTCGGCCCTGCCCGCCGGAGGTCCCAGGAGCCCCAACCAGGCCGAGCCTTGACACACAGAAATCAGTCACAACTCAGAGACACGGAAAAGGTAGGCAAGCCCGCAACGCACTAGCTCCGTCTCTTTCCGTCTCGGCCGGACGCGTGAGAGAGAAAGAGACAGAGCAAGTTGTCCTCGTCATGGGGCAAATGGGACACTTGGTACATGCAATAAGCGCTCAGTTGCGGCCGTTGTTTTAAAGGGCAATAACTCACCCTGGTGAATTTGGGGGGAGCAAGATAAATATGGGGACGAGGGGTGTTTGCCGGCCCATAAAAATGTTTGGGATTGATAGTGCTGCTGCTGCTGCTGCTGCTGCTGCTGCTGCTGCTGCTGCTGCTGCCACTGGTGTGCAGAAAAACGTACTGTAGAAAGCAGATAATACCATTGGGCGACGGGCAGCCCGGTACAACTAGTGACGTGTACTCACCTTTTCAGCGCCTCTGCCTCACGGCGGCACCGCACTGCGCGCACTGCGCGGCTTTCCCTCTCAGCCCGCAGTACGGTGGCCAGGGTGGAGTTTACCGAGAGGCATCGGCCGCTGCTACGCCCCGACGTAAGGATGAGGCCGCAGGCCTTCGATAGCCGCACCGCGGCGTCCCCAGCCCCACTCATTTCCTCCGGGCTGAACGCCCGGTTCAAATTGACTTCGTAATATTTAAGGGCTTCCTGAGCAAGGTCCCACTCGGCTCTACAACATCAGAAATGAATGGATGAATGGACGAGTGAATGAATGAATGAGTGAATGGACGAATGAATGAATGAGTGAATGGATGAATGAATGAATGAGTGAATGGATAAATGAATGAATGAGTGAATGGATGTGGGAATGAATGAATGGACGAGTGAATGAATGAATGAATGAGTGAATGAATGAATGAATGAGCGAATGGATGAATGAGTGAATGAATGAATGGATGTGGGAATGAATGGACGTGGGAATGAATGAATGGATGAGTGAACGAACGAATGAATGAGTGAAGCAGCGTTCTCCGACTTACGTCGACCAGAAGACGTGTTTTACTTCAGGGTCGCAGCTCCTCCACTCATCCTGGCTTTGTGCCGACCGCACCAGCAACACCGTGCTCACCCACGCTTCTGTCCGCACGCCGAAGACCTTGCTCAGGAAGGCCTTGGTGATGATGGTGGTGGGCTCAACAATTCCCCCTGCGAAATGAAAACACGAAACAATCTTTACACTCTCAGAATACTTCAGAAGCACGATTATTCCTTAAAGGCATCAGTCTTGGAAAGTCCCGATAGTGTTAAGCATCTGATAGCGGCTTCCTTATAAGGAATGGCCTTTAACAAGATTCACATTTATAAGGAAGATCTTTGTAAGGAAAACTGCTTAAAAAGGACATATGCAGCGAATGCTTAACAAGAGGGACGAATTCAGATGAAAATATTGGATACCCCATCGGGCCTATTGGAACTTACACTGCGCATCGTTTACAGAACTGGGCGGGAGTGCCGCTCGTCACCAGCTTCCCCGCTTTCTGCATCCTTTGTATATTTTTTGCCGCCTGGAAAACGGCCGGCCGCCAGTCTTCCCCCCCACCCACCCACAGCACGACTCGCTGAGGGGTGTTAGGGAGGGCTTCCAGGGCCTCTGCGCCCATCAGAGGCAACATCACTGTAAGCAAATAACATCCAATTATTATCATGGCACGTTTCTAATGATACCTGGAAGCGGAAGTTGAAGAACAAATGCACTGCGTGGTAAATTTTCAGTTCACGTCTATCGCTGAATTAACACTATAAAATTAATGACACGCGTAACTGAGAAAAAAAATGTGCACAGAGGACCGACTACACGCACCAACTGCGGATTATTGGGGTAAAAGTCTTATGGAGACGTGCCTATCCCTTATTCTGCATGGAGCGCGCTGCGATGGGGAGGGGAGGGGGGGGGTGTAAGGGTTGTGGGGGAGGGGGGAGGCTCACGTGAGCTTAGCGGCCCTTAGTCTGCCATGCATATTATTTTGGAATGCGGAGAATCCGGCCAGCCCTGTGCACTTAACGAAAACTGGAGCCTGCCGGATTCGAACGAGTCGAACCGGAGTCGCGGGGGGTGGGGGTTGGGGGGGGGGGGGGATGTTTACATCGCGACTTGTTGACACGGCGGCACTCGCGGTATTATAAGAACAAATGACCGGCTTGCGCCACTTACTAAAATCTGAGTCGCCAGCGAATCGCGGGGATTAAGAACACTTCAAGTCACCGTCTTGCCGGTGACTCGTGGTGGTAAACACGAAGTAGTCAGAGGGGCGGTTTGTCCTGCCTGTCCCACCAAGTGGTCAACCCCTGAGTTCGTTACTCGTCGCCTCTGTTATTTCCCGACTAGAGGCGTCGTTGGTACAAATAAAGGTTCATTCACTCACCCAAGTATGGAGTACAGCAGGCAGATTTTCTGTGTAATTGTCTCAGGTCCCAGCACTGTTGTGGCCCAATCGCGGTAGAATGGGGTAGTGCATAGAGACACGCAGAGGGAGAGAGGCGTCGAGAGCGAGACTCCGCGAGCGGTACTTGCTAGTGGTCCCCCACCCCCACCCCGCCGTGCCCCACCCAGCTAGACCACCATAGCACCTACCCCCCTCTACCGCACCGCACAGCACCGTACAGCACCGCACTGGACAGCACACGGAGGGCCCCGGAAATGTAGGCAATCGGCGTAAAGTTTTTCACCTGCACGTAGGCAAAAAGCGGGACATTGCCCCCATGGGGATGGGGTACCCGAGCGAACCAACCCTTAGCCCACTTTCAATATCGCTGGCTTGCAGCAGTGGAAACGCGTATCTCGCGCCGTTAGTCTTTGTTCCACTTGTTGATCAAGAAGGCCCTCTTTTTGCCCACCGGCACCTGCAGCAGCACCTGGGGGTCCATTTTGACATTTAATATGGGTTTGGGGGGTAATTATAGGGGGGTCTCTCCTCATGAAGAAGTTCGTATCTCGCTCCGTTAGGTCTCGTTCCACATGGTGCTCAAGAAGGCCCCTATCCATGTGTCCACCGGCACCTGCGGCAGCACGACGTGCTTGCGGGTTGCTGCAGGGGAGAAAGGGGGGCCATCTCGTGAGCTAAGGCCCACCCTTGAGCTTACCTAGCCTTACCCTGCGTGGAATATAACACATTTTTAGGGTACTGGACGCACTTCTTCTTTGGGGCCAAAATGATCACATTTTGAACGCGTCGCACCGGCAGCAGCACCGGAGAGCCCTCACCACTTATGATAATCGGTCCCGGCAGACCTTTGCGAATCGAATGGTACCCTGGTTTTTTAAATCCGTCCACTATCAGCCGAGTTTCATAGGTTTACTTGAAGAGTGTTTCTTGAATCTTAAGCACGAGACGGACGGTGCGTGAAGTCAGAGTTACAAGCGGCCCCCGGCCCCGCCCGCCCAATGCTTAAGCTGCATGAAAAGCCCTTCGTGTAAACTCATTTAACTCGGGTGCTCGTGTACGGACTTTAAAAAACCAGGGTACCATTCGATTCGCAAAGGTCTGCCAGAACCGATTATCACAGGTGGTGATGGGTCTGCCGATGCATCTGCAGATGCGACGCGTTCAAAGTGTGATGTTTTACGACCCCAGCTGCAGAGGTGCCAACCCGAAATGACAACCGTGCACGTTTGATGGCGACGGCTTTCAAAGTACAAACCCCGCCGCGTGTGTCGATGACTGGAAATGGATGCAATAGTTGTATTGGTTCGGCCCCTGGTGTGCATACACGCGTCCTACGAGGTAAAATTTTATTGTGGTCATAATGCATACGGATTTTGTTTAGTTGGTACTGGCGGTGATTGGCGGTTTGGCGGGTTGGCCGCGGGCGGTAACGACATAGGCTGCATAGGTACTTAAAAAAAGAGCAGTTAAAAGTTATTTAATCCATGTTGACGGTTTGTTTTCGTAATTATTTTTATTATTATTATTATTATCATCATGAAATACAGTAGGTTATGGTGTCGTGTCACGTAAATACTGGCGGAATTATCGCGTAGTCCAAACCAAACTTGCCCTTCGGAGATAAGCTTGAACCTCATTTCTCAGTTCTCAAGTGTTTCAAACTCAGTTAAATTTAAATTCAGCTGTCGTCCCCAATGACATCATTTGTAGTTCAACGCAGCCCGTCATGTGAGCCAACCGACCAAGTGCAGCCCAAACCAGGCTTCTGGCAGCCAGCAGAACAGCAGATCTCAGCTCATACCTCTGTTACGGGAGTTGTCATACTGTATGATTTAAACTTAGTATAGCTCCTTGGTAACAGGTACGAGACTTTGATTTGGTTTCGGCACCAGGTCGAGGAAGCGTCTACATGGCAGGTGGGGGACAGCAGGAGACGCTTTGGTGCCACCAGCCAGTTACGCCCAGAAAGGTCATTAGTTCTTTTCCAGTCCAAAGAGGATGTTTGGTACAAACGCAGCTGGTCTCTTTGGACTGGTTAGTGGCGTTGATTTTTTGAACATCACCCACAGTGTGCCAGAGTCCCTTTCAATCATTCCTTGAGCGGTGAGTGTAAAATACTTCATTTATTGTGATATTTTTAAATTGGAATTTTGGCTTCTCGACCAACTTCTGTCACTGTCAACTGCAGTGGGTGAAGACTACTTCTGAAAATACTGCTAGTGTGACATTAAATTATTCATATATGTCGTGGGCTCCATAATAACAATTGCAATGTTGCTTGTGGCAAAGCCTTATGCTCTCTCGAGTCTGAAGCAGGTAAATGAGAAGACAGATTCATTATTGAAGCGTCCTGGTTTCTTTTTTTTTTTTTTTTTTTGTTGTCTTTCTCCATTTGGTGTCAGGGATTCATCAGCCAACCGGCTAAGTGCAGCTGGCAGCTAGCGTGCCACTCCAGAACAGAATGGCACGATCTGAGTTCCGCTTTGTTCCAAGTTATTTGTACTGTATGTGTTTTAATGTCAGTGTAAAACTTGCGAACAGAGCAGAGTCTTTGATGCAGCCCGACAACCAGTCCCAGCCAGCAACTCGAGAACAGCATGCAAAGATCTTAGCTCTCTGCTGTTTCCAACTGATCCCACTGTACGATTCAAATTCAGCATAGCAGTTGCGAAGCAGGGATGAGACTCTGATGTAGTACACCCCAGGACCACCCACCACAGCTCCAGAACAGCATGCAAAGATCTAAGCTCCACTTTGTTCTAAGTCATTTATACTGTATGTGTTTCAATGTCAGTGTATAACTTGTGAACAGAGCAGAGTCTTGGATTCAGCCCGACAACCAGTCGCAGCCAGCTTCTCCAGAACAGCATTCAAAGATCTTAGCTCATTGCTGTTCCCAAGTGACCATACTGTACGATACAAACTCAGTAAAGTCATTTGGGGAACTGCGAAGAGACTTTGATGTAAGCCCACCCCAGGACCACCCACCACAGATACTCCAAGAACAGCTTTGCTTGGATCACACCTCATCTCAGTCTCAAAAGCGACTAACTGTACAATTCAAACTAAGTAAGTCTCCTTAGAAACTGGGACGAGTCTTTGATTTCACCTGCAGATGAAGACCCATACTGATGGTATGGCGTGCCACAGTCGCTATGTATCATCTTTGTGAGCACAGTATACTTTTCATCAACAGTAGCATTATAAAGGTCAAATCAATTTGCTCTCCGTTGACTTCAGTTATGAGTCAAGTTTTGTGTTTGCAGAGTTTAATTCAGGTTGAAATAAGTGTCAATTTTATCTCATGTCATATTCTTTGTCCGTGCTTGTTCGGGGAGGTGTTTGCTTGGCCTTTGTGAGTTCTCCAGTTAGATTTATGACATTGAAATTAGAACTCAATTTTAAAAGAAGAGAGCAGGACTCCGGATTTGAATCAAGTGTGTGTGTGTGTGTGTTTTTTTTTCCCCCTGCTTTGGTCTCCATCTTAACATTTCTTTGGTATTTGGAACAATTGTGATTGATAAATGAGAAGCATACATGGTTTATAAAGCATTCTTTACTAACATGGATTCATAATAACAATGTTATTTTTTTTTCTTTTCCCCATGCTAACCACTCACACACACACACACACACACACACAGGTGACCACAATGATAAACAATTGATTGATGATTAGAAAACGAGCTATACTTTTTTTTCAAGGTGATTGAAAAGACATGCAAGGAGGAAGCGTGGCTCATCAAATGTGTCTCCACATGAAAAACACCTCAGCATTTTCCCAAGTATGAGTTCGTGTCCGTTCCGATATAGGGAAATGTCACATGATTCATGATCTCGGGGAGGTAAAGCCTAAAATAAATAGCAATATGAGTTTCAGTTTCATTGGTTCATACATGAAGCATTAATACCATTTCTTACTGCTGCTTCAGCTACATGGTCCTCCACATGACAGACCAGTTCTCTCCTCGAAGTCAGTATGTGAGGACAGAGTGCACATCTGATCGGGTTCTCTGTCCAGTCCTCCTCAGCCATTTTTTTAGACGATAAAATGGCATCTACTGCCAGCTTCAGTGCCATTATTCTTCCTTTCAAGCTACTCACTACTCAGATTCAAGGGTTTGGGATAGCTTTTGTGTACCTCGAAATGTTGCCATGACAACATGAGGTCAAACACACACACACACACACACACACAGGGGGAGGGGGAGTTCCTCTCCTCTTCGTTTTGAACTGGAAGTGAATATTTAAATTTTGGGGGTCGACAGAAGTGGTCGCGCCTGTGAGCGCCTGCTGGGTAGGCAACCACGGAGTCGGCACGCAAGCGTGTTGTGCGGGCTGGCCTATCGGGGCATTTGCAGGCGCTTGCCCTTGAGTTCATGACCCCTGACTAGAGGGGCCACCGGCCCCTGGGACCTCCGCAGCCGCTGCCGAGCCGAGCAGCAGCCGAGCCGAGCCGAGGCTGTGCCGCCTGGATGAATCACGACCGGGGGAACGTGTTAGGAGATATCAGGGGGCCATTTTGACATTTCATATGGGTTTCAGGGGTAATTATAAGGGGGTCTCTCCTCATGAAGAAGTTCGAGCTAACCAACCCTTAGCCCACTTTCAATATCGCTGGCTTGCAGCAGTGGAAACGCGTATCTCGCGCCGTTAGTCTTTGTTCCACTTGGTGATCAAGAAGACCCCCTTTTTGCCCACCGGCACCTGCTGCTCCCTCCTCTCTACCCCCTCCCTCCTCCGCCCGCCACGCGCCTCCGCGCCGATGCCGAGCCGAGCAGCAGCCGAGCCGAGTCAGCCGAGTCGAGCGGAGCCGAGCCGGGCCGAGCGGAGGTGGTGCCGCCGAATTTCGTGTAAGGGGTACCTTTCGGCAGGTGATTTCGGTACTTCAGATGGAAATATTAGCCGCGTATTGTATCGGAAACAATCGGGCAGAACTCCTCTTCCCAATCATGTCATAGTTTTGACAGTAAGAGGAACCGTTTAGACACAGCGGCTCTTAGAAGTTCGGCAAGGTTCCCTTGAAATCGTGCTATTTTACGGACGGTCCCCCACGCTCGTTGGGACCTGTTTTCGTTCGGTGACTTACATCCTCGGGTACCGGACAGCTTCACGGGCACAACGCACTTTGTTTCATCCCGATCGGATCATAAATACGGCCGTGAGGAGAGTTATAGCGAACGTCCAACTCGACACGACTTCGTTAGTGCTCTGACAGCCCTGCGGCGGCCCGCCGGCCGACCCTCCGGACGGGCGGATCAGGCACAATTCAAGTCGTCTCAAGTTGGACGTTCGCTATAACTCTCCTCACGGCCGTATTTATGATCCGATCGGGATGAAACAAAGTGCGTTGTGCCCGTGAAGCTGTCCGGTACCCGAGGATGTGAGTCACCGATTGATAAGGGGTCCCAACGAGCGCGGGGGACCGTCCGTAAAATACCACGATTTCTCATGAGACATTTTGACTGAGAATCGATGGATAGGCCAGAATTTCACGGGAATGAGGTGTGATTTAGGTTCAAATCGACGACAGAGCGTCACAGATTGACTTGCGTTCGATTTAAATACCTAAGAGTAATGAACGGGAGCTCTGCGGGCCCTGGAAGTGCGCGCCGGGGCGCAGCTGGTTTGAATTTCACCACCGGGAGACAGCAGCAGTGATGCCAACCCGAAATGAAAACTGTGCGCGTGTGATGGCGACGGCCTTCAAAGCACAAACCCCGCCGCGTGTGTCGATGACTAGTAATGGATGCAATATGAAATTCTTTGCACCTGCGGACTTGCTGACTTCTTATAGAACATAAAATTCACAAGGGTTTCTTTGAAGAGATGCCTGCTGCTCCCCCCTTTCTACCTCCCTCCTCCTCCGCCCGCCCCGCGCCTCCGCGCCGATGCCGAGCCGAGCAGCAGCCGAGCCGAGTCAGCCGAGTCGAGCGGAGCCGAGCCGAGCCGAGCGGAGGTGGTGCCGCCGAGTTTCGTGTAAGGGGTACCTTTCGGCAGGTATTTTCGGTACTTCAGATGGAAATATTAGCAGTGTCTTGTATCGATAACAATCGGGCAGACCTCAACTTTCCAATGATCTAATTGTTTTCACAGTAAGAGCGACCGTTTGGACACAGCAGCTCATATAAAACGGCCAGTTTTCGACGGCTTATATCCGCGGGGGGGGAGAGCGGCGTCCGACGTCCGCCGGCCGACTCCCGCACCCCGCCTCGGGGCCTCACGGTTTAAGACGTCAGAAACCCATGGAAAAGAACGAGCCACTACGGGCGTGCCATAGCAGACAGGTGGTTCAGAGCCACTCCGACTTGTAAAGTAGGAGTGCCCGAATCATTCGACATGCCAGTCGGGGTCATTGGGGTCACCAGAGTCCGTCACCACGGCGTCAAAGTACCCCCTGCACGGGTAGCCCCTTGCAGGAGTGCCAACCCAAAATGCGAACGGTGCGAGTGTGATGGGGCAGGTGCTCAAAGTACGAAATCCACCGCGTGTGTCGATGACTGCTAATTAATACAATATTTGTAGTGGTCCTGCCCGTGGAGTCCTAGATGCGGTCTGACCTCGTGAAATTTTGTTGTTGTCATAGCGAATATGAGGTTGTACTTAGTTTGGTACTGTGACGGGGACTGGGCAGGCCAGCCCCCAGTGCACTGTAAGGTAACTAAAAAAGGGATTAAATCTATGTGTGTCAGCAGTCGTGTGCAACAAACTGAACTGCCATGCAATCACTACATCAGACCAGTGTGGTAAAACTACTATGCTGTCACAACAGAGACCCCGGCCAATGCAGAAACTGCTCACTAACCATGTAAGTTGCTACTTGAGGGATCCTTGAGTGCATTAGTAAATGTGCCTAACTGTGTTTTCTATTTTCTCTGAGATTTATTTCCGTTTATCCAGCTTTCCTTCTTCAAGGCAGAGGGCAATGGGTGCTGGACAGAATGCTGAAGAGTCTCGTGAGGTGAGGAAACTCAAATTTTATTGTCAAGAGGTAGTGCCATGAAGGTTCTTTGTAGTTGTCTCATTACCTGCAAACTATTATAAACATACTGACGTCCAATCAAAGTTCCCTAGAGCCAATTTTTTTTTTTTTTTTTTTTGCCCCAATATTAATTACTTTGATAGTATACCTAATATTTGACAATTCATACAAATTGAAACATTGGACTGAGGGACTAGCCATTCCAGACATAGTTTTCATTTGCGTGCCATGCAATATAAAAGATAAATGCAACTATAACATGTGGTGTTTTCCTGACACTTTAGAAAAATTGCAAGGTACGAGCATAAATACACCCCCCATGATTTTTGTGTGTTTTTTTTTTCTAAACTGTTATCTTGTACACATGTTATCTCTTATTTCTGCTCTCAAAGGGCTGTATGTTTGATTTATTTTCTCATCTTTTTTCTGTATCTTTCATGTATTGGTTGTGAATTTCTCAATTTTATACTGTAAATGCATTTGTATCTTGACGATGTCTGTACACGACTTTGTGTGCAGTGCCTTGTGACAAGTCTTAAAAATTATACACATCAAAGTGCAGATTAGTGAACAGCTTGTATGGATACTCAATGAATGAGAAGCGTGAACTGATTGCTGAGTAAAAACTGTCTGTAACAATAAAAAAAGCTCTTAAATCAGCAAGTGAGGTATTTCAAGCAAACATTAATGGTTTGTAAGAAATTTAACGTCAAGAGTGATACAGAGATTTATTTGATTGAATTAGATATTTATTTGATTGAAAACAGAAATATATTGAATAAGTTTTTCACAATGAAAGGTACAATGAATGCCATAGAACAGGAACAACAAATTGACACTGAACTTCAGTTGTAAAATGAAATATGCTCACATTTGACATAGTACCCACTCCAATTAAACAAATAAGTCTTATGTACATGGACATCCAACAAAAACAATATCTGAGACCACTACTAGATCATCCTTCCTTCAGTTTCATTGAGATGGCTTTTTGTTGGGGTCTCTGTTGAAAGAGAAAAACAACGTATTCACAGTTACAAGATTATTAAGATGGAAAATATGTATATCCAAACTTTCAGATAACCCACCATCAGATTTTTCTGGCTCCCGTCCCTTTCTTGGGGCGCATTGTGTTACATCCTTCTTTTGTGTGAATGGCGTTGATAAGTTTTGAGACGTGGCAGCAAAGAAGTCTGCATCATCATCATCACCACGTTCCATGGTGAGTGTCACATTGTCCTGGAATTATTTCAAACAATGTTATTACACATGTTTTTATTTGAGATGACCAGTGACTTTTTAAACCAAAGTAGACATTTGTTTTCCTAGTGATAAAAATCCTACTTTAATTTCTTGGACGGGGGGCTTAGGTCTATATTCCCCGTACACCACATCTTTGGTCAGCAAGTTGATCTTTTCCAGCGGTCTGAAAAGGTACTGCCATGTTCCCTCATCACCTTCCTGGTAATTTATTGTACAGAGATAATTTTTTTTAAAAATTTCAGGACAAAGATATACAACAGTGACCAAAAAAATTGTTTTTTTAAACTCACATGAGCAATTGGAGCACCAGTGGGGATGCCATTGAGACTTCGGATATTCGTGTACACTGGTATGAAGAACTCAGTACTGGCAGAGCGCTGCAATTTGGGAGCGGCTGCATATCCTGCCCGTCTCTGCATATCCTGGTGTTTCTTAGCCAACACATCATCCACTTCAAAATTTTTCAGCCTAGCATGAAGTTTTGCTGACAGCTCACTAGGAACGTTCTTTTCTAAAACCCTATACATATTGGGGATAATTTTACATCTCTCCAGGAGGCCTCTCCAGGGATGAACCCTGAGGTCAAGTTTCTTGACCACCTGCAACTTATACCAACAAAAATGTAATTCTACATCAATGTTTGAACCTCAAACCTCTCTGGTATTGCATGTAAAGTCTCTCATGCTGGCCTACCCTTTACATAGGACATATTTTTCCAAAAACCACATTCCTGGAAGACACAGGTCTCACCCCAGGACCATAGAACGATGACGGTGGGATTGAAGAAGAAGATGATGATGAAACCTCTGGAGCAGCTATTCCACAAAGTTTAACATGTATTAAATAAAAATCCCCCTAAAGCCTATTATAAATGAGAGCTTCTTAATTTTACTCACACACTGCCAGAGCATTGATTTGTGCCCTCTTCCGTAAATACAAAATTTCCCAGGCCTTCTCATGACACAACAAGCAGTGTTTCATCTTTCTCGCACTTTCAATTACTATGCCATACCCAATGCTTCTCTTGAGGGCTTCACCACCTTGCCTACCCTGGGGAATCTCCTCAGGGGCAAAATTCCTTCCCATTTTTGTGGCCACCAGTGCAATATTGTAGCACTCAGCTTCAACATTTCTGAAACATGAATTAGTACATTAGAGCCCAATGATGTCTTGATATGAGCATTGTGTAACAGAATGGGGGGTACCTGTCCCAAAACACAGCATGCTGGAACTTCAGCCGGCATGGCTTGCTTGTGGCATCTCTTGTGACCACCACCAGGAATTTGTCAGCATTTTCCATAAAAAAATTTGCCAGCTGAGTGGAAATTTTGAAATGTGATTCAATGAAGACCCTGTGAAGGATGTTAAAAATTTCACATTTTAAAAACTGCTTATAAAATGACATATCACATGTGATGGAACATAAATTAAAAATGAAAGTAAAAAAAAAAAAAAAACTCTAAGCCAAGGAAAACGTTTTATCTGATGATGATGAGTTTAATTGAAATCTTCACATACAAATATTAAACGAATGCTCACCAAACTCTCTTTTTCTTTTTTGTTTTCAGAACTTCTGCAATCGTTGGGTTTACAAGCAGAGCATCATTAACTGGTTTGCACCTTGCATACAATTTTTTTACCTCATCGGCTGTGTACACCCCAATGACATAAATTATTCCGTTCCTTGTAGTGTGCAGCAATGCAGCTAGTGCTTCCACACCATTCAACTCCATTCTCTGCAAGAGGTGAGAACCTCAAAAATTATACAAAAATTCCTACACATCAGAAAATA
Organism: Odontothrips loti; assembly: GCA_038380765.1. Taxonomy (NCBI): domain Eukaryota; kingdom Metazoa; phylum Arthropoda; class Insecta; order Thysanoptera; family Thripidae; genus Odontothrips; species Odontothrips loti. The sequence continues at coordinate 993,379 of CM076250.1, forward strand.
GCAATTATATAGTTGTTAACTGTAGTTATTGAAAAACATTACCTCTCAAATTTAATTGTTTCTTTTTTCTTTTTCTTATAAAAAAACGCTTCTTGTTAAAGGTACAAATGAGAATCAAAGGACAAATGAAAATTCAAAGAACAGCCATGAGGCGGATAGAATCATGAAGTGTTGTAAGGTCACTGACCTAAGGGATGGCTGGATACTTTCCCTCCCATTTCATCCCCCTCCCTTCTCTAGCTGGTTTGAATTTGGCTCCCGGAAGGGGTGCCAACCCGAAATGAAAACTGTGCGCGTGTGATGGCGACGGCCTTCAAAGCACAAACCCCGCCGCGTGTGTCGATGACTGGTAATGGATGCAATAATTGTATTGGTTCGGCCCCTGGTGTGCATACACGCGTCCTACGAGGTAAAATTTTAGTGTGTTCATAATGCACATGGATTTTGTTTAGTTGGTACTGGCGGTGATGGGCGGTGATTGGCGGTCCGCGGGCGGTGACGACAGAGGCCGAAAGGTGCTTGAAAGAGCAGTTACAAAAGTGATTTAATCCCTGTTTACGGTTTGTTTTCGTTGTTATTATCATGAAATTCGTTAGTATATGGTGTCGTATCGCCTGAATACTGTCGGAGGAATGATCGCGTAGTTCAAAAGAAACTTGCTTCGGAGGTAAACAGTCACCTCTCAATTCTCAATTTCAAGTCAGCCTCAGTTTCGTATTAAGTTGAATTCAAATTAAGTTGTCAATCAGCAATGACATCATTTTTAGTACAACCCGACCCGCGATTTGATTTTTATTATTTCTTTTCCAAAGCTGTTGTTCAAATCTGCACCTGATTTGACCCCTCCCCACCTCCATTTCTCAGTCAGTGTAGCCTAACCTCTCCTTTCTTGCAGGACTTTGGTGTGTGAAAATATAGCAAGATGTGAATGAGACAGACAACAGAAGCCGCTGTTGTAATTCAAAGAATGATTTTATCAGTGTTCGAGCGACTTATATGTGAGCAGCAAGGGAGAAAGAACCACACACGGTACAGCTGTTGGAATTCAAGTGAGTGTTTATTGGTACAAGTCAGAAGTACGTACAAGAACAAGTATGGACTTTGTCACCAGACAAGACAGTGTTTTAATTTGAAATTAAATTAAATGTACACAGGAGATCAAGGGATTAAATATACCATCTATGTATACAACAACAACAACAGCAGCAGCAGCAGTTGCGGGAGTTGAGGTTATGGGGTTATGTTTGCCCCTGGGTGTGTCATATGATGGGTTTCATTTGATTGTGAAACGTTATAATTATGACAATTCTACCATCAGGTTGTAGGATATGGATTCAGAAAAGTTTTGGATTACTTCCTAGGCTGACAGTTAGCTTCAGTGATTCCACCCCATATAATTCCATTTTTACTCTTGGCCTTTGGAAGAGGCCTGTTGTTGTTTGTTTGTTTTTTTCGTTTTTAATATTTGGAATGGTTCTGAATGATAAATGAGAAGCATCTATGGGTGAGGAGCATTTTATTTTTCAAGAGAGATGTGTCTCAGTTCCATGAGAATGTCCGCCTTCAACATCCTGTACGCGTCTGCACTGAGAACCATTTCGATCTCTTGCAGTGTCGATCCTGTCTCCAAAGCACCTTTGCATTCTTGTAACATAAGGGGCTTGGCTGCGTCTCCCCAGTTTGCCAAGTACACACTGTACATATCATCAGTGACCTCAAGTTGTTGGCATTGCATCTCTGCTCTGGCCCAACAGGTGAGCTGTTCCAGAGTCATGGGTCCAGTGTGTATGTCCACTGCGAACTCTGCCTTCTCGAAGATGAATCGCAGCTTGGATTCAGCTTTGGCCCTCTCCACTGCTGCCTTCTCCATGGCAATCATTTCACTGTAAGAGAGAGAGAGAGAGAGAATTATGAATTCTAGTGTGAAAGTGATTTGCACATGCTCACAAAATATTTCTCTTGTTTTGTTTTCTTTATATCGTCACAGGAATGGCAATCTGTGTGATTCACCGTGTTTGCTTACTTTGTTGGCAGATTGTAGTGTCTCATGACGACGTGCGGTGAATGAAGGAGTGCAGAGGAGACGAGTGATTTCTGCCTTTCACTGCCATACATTGCCGTGGTAGTTTCCACGGTCTTCCTCAGTTTGGTGCAGGTGAAGTGTTCCCTGTGCCTCTTCTGCAGCCAGAGGTTCAGCCGCCGGTATATATTGGTGTTCTCCTAAGGATTAGAAAGGTGAGTCTCCTCATGCTGAGTTCAAATTTAAATTGGAGCCATGAGCCACTGTTGGTTTGTTAGAACTCACAATGAATCCCTTAGTGGGTGACAAGAATGGGAACCCCAATGCTGGTGGCGGCTTGAATCTCTTGAGGATGGCGACATACCTCAGGAACGTTTCCTGATCACCCTTTTCTATCCTGATTGCAGCCTGCCTGATGCGCCCCGTCTTGTGGCCCGCTACATGGATGTGAAGAGCATCCCTGAATGATTTTGCGCTGGTTATCTCTTCATAACTGCACTTGGACAGTTCACCAGGCCTGGCTGCCAGAAATAGCTGCCTTGTGGCGATGAATTCGACCACATAATTGAAGGGCTCTCTGAGAGAATCTTTAGCTGAAAAAGGGAATGGGATTTTGAATTTCATTTTTATTTTTATCTCTTGTCTGAAGGTGAGTAAGGAAATAAGCACATTGTCTGAAATTACTCATCAAAATGTATACCTGGATTATTTTGAAGCTCTCTAATAGCTCTGATGCTGGCTGTTTCCATCTTAGACAGATTGTTGTTGAATAAGATGAGGTTGTCTTTGCTGGTGACATAGTCCTCCCAGCTTGAAATGTCCGGCATTGACTCGCCCATCACAGTTCTCTTTGAAGCGAGATCCTTCAGCTTCTCCTGGGCTGCGCGTTCAGAGAATTCCTTCATGTCATTTGTTGCTCTCTTCACGTTGTCCATGAAAGTCTTGTGCTAACATCAAAAAGAAAAAAAAAAGTAAGTTCAGTGGCCTCTTTGGGACAGCTAGTTTGAAAAAAAAAAAAAAAAAAAAGCAAGGAAGAATTATGTACTCACCGCCTCCGGGTCTGTTGGTATTCCAGCCTTATCAAAGAACACCCTCTCCGTCAACTTGAGGAGATTCAAGATTTTGTCCACATAGTTTTTGGCTGTGGATGCCGAGGCTCCTCCGTTCTCCCTCAGAATCTTGATATAGTCTCTGATGTTTTCTGTTTTTAGGAGCAGGTTCCATCCATGGCTGTCGTCTTCCCCACTCACCATGTACTCTACGTATCCAAGCATTCTTCTGACAGGCAAGAGAGAATTTCTGATGAGTTCACGCCTGTTCCTGTCCCCAGAGTTGGCGTATTCCTGCAGTGCCTTCATGATTGATTTGCTGGTATCCAGAAGCGGATACCCCAACTCTTTCATCCTCTTTTTGGCACTCTTCTCAGCCAAGGTGGTGGATTCATGAGCAACCTATAAAGAGAGAGGGGTAAGTCCCAACACTGTGAAGGGAATCTAGAGTAATAATGGGAAGAAAAAAAAAAAAAAACAAAAAAAAATGTCATTACCTCTGGATCACTTTCTGCATCCTCATCATGTGTCCTCTTTGCCTTTTTTTCAGCAGGCTCTTCTATCTGAAAGTGCAAAAGTGATGAAATGGTGAGAAGAGGAGTTTCATGTAACCACCACCACCACCACCACCACCACCACGACCAATGATGTAAAGGCTGAAAGGGAGGATACATACTTCTTTTGGATACTGGACTCCCACATCGTCCAGGAATCTTTGGAAGCTGTAGCGGACAAGGTGATCTTTTTCAGCTCATCTCGGAATGATTGAGGTAGCAGCTCCATCCGACTTTCTCTCAAACCCTGCATCGTCCTTGTTGTAGCTTCTGACAAGGCCTTTGCCTTCTTTCTGCGTCCTTCCACTGTGGAGATGTCATAATGCAAATGCAGATGCCTGCTGAAATTCTTATCTTGGACGGATCTGCACTCCGGGCACATCTTGGATGGGCGTGCTGATTGGTTCTCTAGAAATTCATCATCCAACACATAAGTTCCCATATGCAATTTGCAGAGATTTACCATCACAGTACATTTGGTATGTATACCATCTTTCTTGGGATCCCTTGGACGACCCAATTTTATCTTGGGAACTTGTTCCTCTGTGAATTCAAAAGGATCACACCTCTTTCTGCTGCTGCTGCAAAAGAAATTAAGTAATTACTGATATTAGATGAGTTCTCACAGCGTGATGAGAAGTTACAAGTTAGAAATGACTACTCACCAATCTCCAGAGCATGGCAAAAAATCAGCAATGGAAACTGTCCATTCTCTTGTGCCAAAAGAAACAGATGAAGCCAGATTGAAACCTAACAGTGATTGAAGCATGTATAAGAGTCCTTTTTTCTTAAAATGAAAATGATTGCCTTTCAAAACTGAATTTAATAAGGTACACGCACCTCTGCTAAAAGCCTGATAGTAGGAACCAGGGCCTAGTATTACAAATTGATGTGCCGTCTGCGTGAACTTGTTGAGGAAGAGAAAAATTGTGATATGCATTGCCTCCCTCAATTTATTTCCAGTCATCATCAGTGGGATGAGATATACATTACATACCATGGACATCTGGAGACCAGTTACAAGTGGTCCAAATGGATGGAGGAATCCACATCTGTGACGCTCCAGTTGGTTGAATTGACACCGTTGCTGAGATGCAATCTTGGGATACAATCCATCAATCCTTTGTTTTTCTGCACTGGGAAACACGGTCCTGTGTGAAGATTGGAACAAGGTACGTTATTTTTTTTTTTTTTTTTAGTTTCATTCTCAGAGAGTTATATCGTGACAGGAAAAGAAAATTCTCAATTTGTTCCCCTTCATACCACTCTCTGGATTCTCCCTCATGGATGTAGGACAGGAAGTACAAGTTGTGGGGCTCGGTCTGCAAGCTGATTGGTGCACCACACGACCCAACTGTCAGTAACGGAAAAGTGATCCCTCCCAGCTGCTTTTCCTGCCTCTGGGCCGTTGACATTGGGTCCCCCAGACAGTTCATATTCCACACCTTCAAAATTAGAAGAAAAAAAAAAAAAAAAAAAGGGGGGGGGGGGGATTTCTTTATGAAGGGTAAGTTCTTACAATGGAAGCTGCTCTGCTTGTCTTACTCACTTGTAGATCATCTGGGAACAAGTTGATTGCTTGGTCCACTCCACATTCAGCCTTCACTTCTTTCAGGTCCATGAAAAAAGACTCAATATCCCCAAAGTGGAAAGAAGAATTTCTGGAAAGGCATTCATGAGACTCATACATCATATATCTGTTTACAGAATTCCCTGGCCTGGTTTGCATCCTCACCTTTCCTGAAACTGGGCGATGGTCTCCAACAGGGAACCGCAGGATCTGGTGATCGTGAATCCGCTCTGATCATCATTGGCTTCAAATGTGCATAGCTGGGAGTTGAATTCGAGCTGCTTCGATGCCTGAATCCTCTCCGTAGCAAGCATGCATCGGAGCCATTCATTCGGAGGATTGATCTGAGAGAGAGAGAGAGAGGTTAAGAAAAAAATGAAAGGTTCATTCTATTTTATTCAATTTTCTTTTTTTTTAAATGTCAATGCTTTGTCCAACTCACAAGCAGGTAGCCACTCGATTGCAGTTGCTCTTCATGTGTCTGAACGAAGGCATGGAAGTCTTTAAAGTCTTCCCAGCATGGGGAAAGCCCAGCCATCTTATGGAAGCAAAATGCACTAAGTCAGGAAATGATGGGAGAAGTTACACTATTCCCAACTCCAGGTATGTAGCTGCTAACTCACCTGTGAGAATCTTGTTTGGAGAAGTGGGGCAGTCTCAGAGATTTCTTGTAAGGTGGTTCAAGTGCCAGCCAGGATCTTTTCAGAAAACAGCTTGGGACCCTAATGATTGTTGCTTTGTTATTTCAGTTGCCATGGGAGATTGAACGACATCTACCAACTTTGGAATGGTAGGTAATGTGTGTAAGGTCATTTACCTGGAAAAGCTAATCATGTTACTGACATATTTATTTTGAAAATTTTAAAATTTATACCTGTCTCCTTTTTTTTTCCCTCCCCCTTCTTTTTTTTTTTTTTTTTTTCTCTTTTGCAGGCCGAAAGTTTCCAAAGTGTGAATAATAATGATGTGGTTATTTAAAGTATGAGTGATTGTGGACAGATATGATTTTAATAACATCTTCTTGGCCACTACTCCTTGGGAATATATATTCTATTATTCTTTGGTTTGAAGTTTGTTCCTGTCGTCGTCACAAAGAATATCCTGTTCCTAGGAAGTCGCCAATTTCTCATGTCATTGTAGATCATGAGACATTTATGTAGTGGGGCACTGATTATCTTCTCCACACCTTCCCCACTGGGCTTAACACAGATGGTCCGGTAGAAGTGACCACCTGGTTCTGGCTTAGCTCTGAAAAGTGCAGCCCGGTTGAACATTGTATTGGCCACTTTGAATCCAATTTCATCTTGGAGCCAGAGCGTGAGGAAGCCCATGACTCTTGTCCAGTGTTTGGCCAATTCTGACCCCCTCAGTACGGTGATGGGCTTAGCCATGGCTGACATTGTGGTCTTCAGCTAGAATTTGAGATTGTGGAAAAAGAAAAAAAATGAGTTGACACTCAAAAGACATCAGAAGTCAAGCTCTGTGCACTTTGCGAGGTTTGTATAATTCATTCACTTCAAATTTACCTTCAGGAGATCCTTTTGAAACGTCTCCCTGTGTTCATTGACTAAGACATTCCTCTCCATTGACAGTATCTTCTTGTCAACGGAATGGTAGAAGTGCTGGTAATTGACTTGCTGGTGCTTCCTCACAGCCTTCATGACTTTCGCAGCTTTGGGGTACTCCGATTTGGCCATCTCCTTTAAGAATCTGACCAGATATTGGAAATAATACAGCATAGTCTTGCCACTGACGTTCATTGACTCAATGGCCTCGATGACATCTGATGCATTCAGAAGAAGTTCTGGTCTGCAAGGTCGAGACTGTTGCTGTGCCAGCAATGAAATAACTTTCATGACTGCTGCCTTGCCTCTATGACAAACGTCTACCTTTTCCAATAGTGAGATGCCTGCATAGTTGGGCTTGTGTTCTGCAAATTTGCAAGGAAGTACAGGGTGAGATGAGCAAAACAAAACCAAAAAAAAAAAAAAAAAAAGGGGAGAAATCATTGAATTATTACTTGGTCTGGTCTTCATGATCGTGAACTTGTAAGATCTGTCGGAGTCGCCATCTGATGTCCCATCAGAGGAGCTTTCATTATCGTCCGAATCTGATGAGGTCTGAGAGTCAGAGGATGTCACTGTAATGAAGGCACAGGCACCTCTTCAAAACAAATATTGCACCAGATTCAGTCGTGGTTGTTGAGTTTTTTTTAAAACTCACCCACTCTCCTGCGCTTCAGTTTTGTTGCTTGTTGAGACTCAGCTCCGGTTTTCTCAGCTTTAGAATGTGAAATGTCAGAGGCACTGGTGTTTTCAGACACTTCTGTTTTTGAGGCAGCAATACTGTCCTGTGGTTTCTTACAGTGTCCTGCAAACATGTTCCAAGTCATCAGTTTTTGAAGAAAAGTGGACTGTAGGATAAGTCCATAAGGCTTGCCCTTCTCTTATTATAAGCGTTTTATTTTCTTTCCAGCTTTGAGCAAATCTGACCTGTATCGGTATTGTCGCAGACCTCCTTCATGAACTTGAATCGACTGGCGAATGAGCTCTTACAAACTGTGAGCTCAGATGGAGCGTTCTGTGGTTTTTCTTCACCTTCTCCTGCGGACACAACAGCACAAGTAAGCACCATATATATATATCTGACAAGAACTGTACAGCAGAATGAATATGGTTTTTTTCTTCTTTATAATTGTCATTATTTCTTTTACTGGTAAATGTAAATATATATATATATCTGACAAGAACTGTACAGCAGAATCAATATGGTTTTCTTTTTTCTTCATAATTGTCATTGTTTCTTTTACAGGTAAATGTGTCCTAATCTTACCAATAATTGGCTTGTCTTTCATGAACTTGAACCGACTGGGGAATGAGCTTTCACAAACTGTGAGCTCAGATGGAGCGTTCTCTGGTTTTTCTTCACCTTCTCCTGCGGACACAACAGCACAAGTAAGCACCATATATATATATATCTGACAAGAACTGTACAGCAGAATGAATATGGTTTTTTTCTTCTTTATAATTGTCATTATTTCTTTTACTGGTAAATGTGTCCTAATCTTACCCATAATTGGCTTGTCCTTCATGAACTTGAATCGACTGGCGAATGGCTTAGTGTTGTTAGCATTGATGTCAGAATCACTGCCAGGTGGTGTCGCTGTTGAAGTTAAAGTACTGGGATCTCGAAAGGTAGCCATTGAAATCAAATTGTAACCTAATGATTAGCCATATGATTAGCAAACCAACAAATATATATACATATCTTTTTGAGATGTAAATTTTCAATTACCTCTGCTTAAGCCCTGATAATAGCATCCAGGGCTGATGATCACAAACTGTTGTTGTTTCTGCGTGAACTGTATGAAGATAAGAGTGATTAATTAATCGTTCCATTCAATTTGTTTCACAGTGAATGCTTCTTCTGGACAGACCGTGGACATCCTCAGTTTAGCTGCTGCTGGACCAGAGAGACTGAGAAATACGCTCTGGAGTTCGTTGAACTGACACCTTTGACCGGAGGCAATTTGTTGGTTCAAATAGTCAATCTTCTGTTTCTCTTCACTGTGGAAGACAGTCCTGAAGAAAATATTTCAAGGTAAATATATATGGTCCCTGATTATTATTTGCTTCTAATTACTGTTATGCACTTACCACTCTGTAGACTCCCCCTCATGCATATATGTGATGGAGTATAAGTTCATCTTTACTCTCAGACTGATGGGTGAACAACAGGAATTAATGGACACCAATGCAGGCGCGGTTTTCTCACCTAAACAGCTGAGGTTCCACTCCTGCCAAGTAATAAATTGGAGGTGAGTTTTGCCTTCTTTTTTTTTTTTTTTTTTTAGAGTAAAGGTTACCATACTTGGCGAATAGATGCTTGCAAGAAGTGTAATTTTTATGAAATGACTGACCTTCAGTTCATCGGGGAACAACTGAATTGGCAGGTCCAGCCCACACTGTGCTTCTCTCTCACAGAGATTCACAAAATAGGACTGATTATCCTTGATTGGGAAATTGCTGTACCAAAGAAATGAATTAATAATAATGTCCTGTTTTTCTGTTTGCAGTGTCAAACTTACTGTGCAGCACAGCTCTGTCGAAACTGGCCCACTGTCTGCCAGGTACCACAACAGCTTTCCGTGATGGTGAAGCCAGCCTGATTAGCGCAGGCTTGAAATTGGCACTGTTGAGGTGTAAATACATATTTCTGGGATGCTCCAATCATCTTCTTACTGCTCAAGAGTTGCAGCCATTCAGCTGGAGGGTTGATCTGATGACGGCAATGTCAACTGTTATAGTATGCTCAGCTGGATTATTTTTCCAGAGTGAAAATCAACTTACCTGCATGTAACCAACTGACTGGAGTTGTGCCTTATGTTTGTCAAGAAGAGAATGGAAGTCTTTGAACTCATCCCATGATGGTGATAGCTCTACAAGGAAAATGTAAAGTGAATCTGTAATACTTGCCTTCTCTGTTCTGACCAGCATTAAAATCAGGACTTCTGTTCTTGCTTTTGAGAGTGCTATGCGTTCCAATGCACACAAATCTTAAGATTTTTACATTGTTTGTCAATGAGCGGTCCTTTTCATGTGCATGACATTAGAAATCTCAACACGTGCCATCTGTTGTCACCTTTTAATATTGGATGTCGTTCCATTTCTACATGGAAAAGAGCTACCACTGGTTCTTAAGAAAATACAACAGAACAAAGATGGTATGTTTCTCAACTCCATTTAAAATATCAGCCTTAGTTGCCATGTGTGCTGAAAACTGTTTCAATTTTTTTCCAGGGGTGTTTCATTAACCAAATGTGGCATGAAACTGTTGCAAACCAGGCCAAGGAGAGGACCAAGAGTATCAAAGTTGATTACGTGAACCTTACGAAATGCCACATCTGAGGTCAACAATAATGTTGCGCTTGAGGATATTTAAGATCTTGGACAAATATTTTCTAACAGAGGTAAGTTCTTTTTATGTCATTATCATAACTTAATTTATTTCTGAAAAATATTTGTGATGCCAATTTTAATTTAAAACTTTTTAATCTTTTTTGGCTAGGATATAACTTTTCCAGGACAGTCAGGGAGTGAGCGAACATGGTGTTGAATTGATTTCAGCCCAAAGAAGGCACTAGCAACATTGCTTACGTTCATGTCTGATCACCAAGTCATGTTTAGCCTGATGGTATTGAGTCTTCATCTTTTCCAGTACTGAGAGGACTCGGGACCTGCTGGGTGAGGCCTGCCCTTCTTATCATCTGAAGCCACCCTTGCCCTTGCACTTTTGATCTGCACCTCGTAGCCTAGGAACGCTGACCTCTACCACTTACCTGTTATCGGGCCTTCAATGGACATGGCTGAGCTGACGTTGTTAGCGTCGCTGGCTTTGCTCTGGTTCTGGTGCACCGTCTCTGACCGTCTCGGAGCGTCGACTGGATTCTTCTTGGCTTTGCAACAATAGTGAGTATTCGACAGCCGAGCGTTGGATGGCAGTGACTGAGATGTGAGGGCAGATATTCTCAGAGCTCAACACAGCTCACGATGGGAGACTTCGATGAGCACAAAAACTGGTTTCCGGTGAGGCCCCAAAGTAATATCATTGCTTGAGGGGTCGGTAGGGTTCGACTCCTTACCCCTAGTGTGCATATCAAGGTCCTGTCCTTACCTACATACAGCCTCTCTCCATCTCTCTCTCTGTCTCTCTCTCTCGCCTTCTCTCGCCTTCTCTCTTCCTCTCTCTCTCTCTCTCTCTCTCTCTCTCTCTCTCTCTCTCTCTCTCTCTCTCTCTCTCTCTCTCTCTCTCCCTCTCTCTCCCTCCCTCTCCCTCCCTCTCTCCCTCCATCTCCCCATCCCTCTGTCCCTCCCTCTGTCCCTCCCTCCTCCTCTCTCTCTGCCTGTCTGTCTCCCCCCCTTCCCCTGTCTGTCTCTTACTGTCTGCCTGTCTCTGTCTCTGTCTCTAAGTCACTCTCCCCCCCCCCCTCTCTGTCTGTCTGTCTGTGGCTGCCAGCCCGGCGTGGCAGGGGGTCAGCAGTACACCTGTGTCGCGGCCGCGGGTTCGAGTACGTGATGTGTGATGACCGTGGTCTGGACAGGCCTGCGCGGAGGGCTGTGATCTCGCTGAGTCTGTCTTGGTCCGTATGTCCCTCTCTCCCTCTCCCTCCCTCTCTATCCCCCCCCCCCCCCCCCCCCCGTCTCTCTCCATCCCTGTCGCACCCTGCCTGTCTGTCTGTCTGTCTGTCTGTGTCTGCAGGCCCGGCGTGGCAGGGGGTCAGCAGTACACCCGTGTCGCGGCCGCGGGTTCAAGGGTTCTACCGTGGCCTGGACAGGCCTGCGCAGAGGGCTGTGATCTAACCCACGTATCTATGTCTTTGTCTGTCCGCCTCTCGCTGAGTCTGTCTTGGTCCGTATGTCCCTCTCTCTCTCTCTCCCTCCCTTTCTATCCCCCCCCCCCCCCCCCCCCCCCCGTCTCTCTCCATCCCTATCGCACCCTGCCTGTCTGTCTGTCTGTCTGTCTGTGTCTGCAGGCCCGGCGTGGCAGGGGGTCAGCAGTACACCCGTGTCGCGGCCGCGGGTTCAAGGGTTCTACCGTGGCCTGGACAGGCCTGCGCAGAGGGCTGTGATCTAACCCACGTATCTATGTCTTTGTCTGTCCGCCTCTCGCTGAGTCTGTCTTGGTCCGTATGTCCCTCTCTCTCTCTCTCCCTCCCTTTCTATCCCCCCCCCCCCCCCCCCCCCGTCTCTCTCCATCCCTATCGCACCCTGCCTGTCTGTCTGTCTGTCTGTCTGTGTCTGCAGGCCCGGCGTGGCAGGGGGTCAGCAGTACACCCGTGTCGCGGCCGCGGGTTCAAGGGTTCTACCGTGGCCTGTACAGGCCTGCCCAGAGGGCCGTGTTGTACCCACGTATCTATGTCTTTGTCTGTCCGCCTCTCGCTGAGTCTGTCTTGGTCCGTATGTCCCTCTCTCTCTCTCCCTCCCTTTCCATCCCCCCCACCCCTACCGTCTCTCTCCATCCCTATCGCACCCTGCTGTCTGTCTGTCTGTCTGTCTGTCTGTGTCTGCAGGCCCGGCGTGGCAGGGGGTCACCAGCAGAGTCGTGTCGCGGGTTCGAGTATCTTGTGTGTCAGCGCCGGCGGGCCTGCAGCGGCCTGCGCGGGGGGCCGTGTCCTGACCCACGTATCTCTATCTCTCTCTATCTCTATCTCTGTCGGCGATGACGCTCTGCCCGCGAACGTCGAGGCGGATGTGACGTCACTGGCGTGTCGTCTCTCTCTCTCTCTCTCTCTCTCTCTCTCTCTCTCTCTCTCTCTCTCTCTCTCTCCCTCTCTCTCGCCCTCTCTCTCCCTCTCTCTCCATCCCTTTGTCCCTCCCTCCTCCTCCTCCCCTCTCTCTCTCTCTCTCTCTCTCTCTCTCTCTCTCTCTCTCTCTCTGTATGTCTGTCTCTGTCTCTCTCTGTCTGTCTGTCTCTTTCTGTCTGCCTCTGTCTGTCTCTGCCCCCCCCACCTCCTCCAGAACGTACACTCGCTAGACGACGTTGAGTATTTGAACCCATGCATCCCTGACAGCGAGAGTCACGGCCTTGGCCCTGGCCTCCTTGTTGTAGGCCAGCATGTCCACGCCCAGGAATCGACTCTTTTACCGCACGTCAACGGCGTGTCCGTCCGCTTCGCCCCCTCGGCCATGGCGTGGGACTTTGTGTGCTGGACGCAGAGCGCAGACTCGTCTGCGAAAGCCTTGAGTGTGCCGCGGCCTCAGCTTGGCTTTGACCTCATCCTGTGCTATCGGAGCTGATAACCAGGGCCACGATGCAGGCGCCCCACTGCTGCACGGCTTGCCGGCGGCGTCTCTCTCTGCCTGTCTGTCTCCCCCCCCCCTTCCCCTGTCTGTCTCTTACTGTCTGCCTGTCTCTGTCTCTAAGTCACTCTCCCCCCCCCCCCTCTCTGTCTGTCTGTCTGTGTCTGCTGGCCCGGCGTGGCAGGGGGTCAGCAGTACACCCGTGTCGCGGCCGCGGGTTCGAGGGTTCTACCGTGGCCTGGACAGGCCTGCGCAGAGGGCCGTGATCTAACCCACGTATCTATGTCTTTGTCTGTCCGCCTCTCGCTGTGTCTGTTTTGGTCCATATGTCCCTCTCTCCCTCTCCCTCCCTTTCTATCCCCCCCCCCCCCCCCCCCCCCCCGTCTATCTCCATCCCTATCGCACCCTGCCTGTCTGTCTGTCTGTCTGTCTGTGTCTGCAGGCCCGGCGTGGCAGGGGGTCAGCAGTACACCCGTGTCGCGGCCGCGGGTTCGAGGGTTCTACCGTGGCCTGGACAGGCCTGCGCGGAGGGCTGTGATCTAACCCACGTATCTATGTCTTTGTCTGTCCGCCTCTCGCTGAGTCTGTCTTGGTCCGTATGTCCCTCTCTCCCTCTCCCTCCCTTTCTATCCCCTTCTATGTCCCCCCCCCCTTCCCCTGTCTGTCTCTTACTGTCTGCCTGTCTCTGTCTCTGTCTCTAAGTCACTCTCCCCTCCCCCCTCTCTGTCTGTCTGTCTGTGTCTGCAGGCCCGGCGTGGCAGGGGGTCACCAGCAGAGTCGTGTCGCGGGTTCGAGTATCTTGTGTGTCAGCGCCGGCGGGCCTGCAGCGGCCTGCGCGGGGGGCCGTGTCCTGACCCACGTATCTCTATCTCTCTCTATCTCTATCTCTGTCGGCGATGACGCTCTGCCCGCGAACGTCGAGGTGGATGTGACGTCACTGGCGCTGCAGGCTGCACGACGGCGGAGCGTACGACAGCCGGGGCTCCCCCCCCCTCCCCCTCGTCATCTGGGGCCTCCGGGGCCGCCATCCCCGGAGGCAGCCGTAGAGGGAGGGGAGGGTGATGACCTTCTCAAGATGATGCCAACTGGAGCCTACGCAGAGAGACAGGTAGGCAACCCCATCGACACAAGTGCGCAGCGGGCTAGTCTATCCCGAGCTCTGCAGGCGGACTGAGCCGTTTCTGAAACATGGAGGTTCTGAGCTGCACTCCCGTTGCCTCGGGATAAGCTACCCGCGATCCCATAATCCTTTAAGACTCTAGCTTATCTGTCCTCTCGCAGAAACCTGCGCTCCTTTATCTGGTCAAAGCGAATTGAGGTCAGGAACGACTCGTGAGGGCCTACAGTCTCGCGAAAAAGGGTGGTGAGGTCGATTAAGCTCGTGATGAAATCCAGGCGGACGAAATGACTCTGTAACTCCGTCGATTGAGATAAGTCACCGAAACGGAGGAGAGCCGTGGTATGTGCTGACGATAAGGGTCACTTGAAGCCTTGTCCGGTTTACGTACGGACAAATTGACACGAGTCAGATATGCCTCAGGGAGCCAGAAAGTCTCCGTGAATATCTGACCTCCTTCTAGGTTCTTGCTCCGAGTTTCAGATAGACCTCGCCATTGTACATTACTGTCCTCCCGTATTGTTGGCACGGGACTTTTAATCCCAGGGCCGTGGGTTCAAGTCCCACGTCGGGCGGCTTCTTTTTTTTTTTTCTTTCTTTTTTCCCGCAAAAACGGATCCAAAACGGGGAAAAAATGAAAGCACGTGCCGTGACCAGGATTCGAACCTGGGTTATTGCGGCCACAACGCAAGGTACTAACCACTATACGATCACGGCTAACTGTTGGCGTGTCCGTCGGCCACTGGCCACCGCCTGCCCACTCTTCGCATCGCATCGCGCTCCCCGCCGCTGTTCACCAGGATACCGCGTAATAGTAGGTAGTTTGTGGAAGGCACCTGGATGGAGGTACCGCAACTGGGCCAGATGGAGATGGCAATTCGTCACAGAGCAATCTCAACGGGGGTGTAGCTCAGACGGTAGAGCGCTCGCTTTGCATGCGAGAGGCACGGGGATCGATACCCCGCATCTCCACTCGCCATTTCTTTTCTTTTAAGTTTTTTTTTTTTTTTTTTTTTTCTTTTCTGTTGTTGAAATGCGACAGCAGACCAGAGAATTAACGGGTACGACAAAGTACGCAAGAGGGCACGAAAGTACTCAAAGCACACAAAAGTTGCGGTGCTCTTTGCTCCAGCCCCACTTCGCTCCAGCTCAGGGAGCAAAAAGAGAATGACAGCGGTGGGATTCGAACCCACGCCCCTAGGAGAGACTGGTGCCTAAAACCAGCGCCTTAGACCACTCGGCCACACTGCCCCGCACACCACTTTGCCCCACCTGCTTCCGTCTTGCGGGCTGGCCAGCGTCATATTCAGACGAGCCGTGTCTGGCTGGCGCTCGCTGCTGATATCGTCTGGCGTCTTCATGCCCTTCCTGCACCTTCCTCCGCACTCGCCAACTTTGCGCAGCGGCGTGATCGTTACCAATGAGGTTCATCCGAGGTGCGATTATTGCTAGTTGAAAACTTTTACCAATACCTCGCCCGGCGGACCTGAAATATGGTCCACCATGGCAATTTTTGACGGCCTCTCGCCTCCGGGGGGCCCAATAACACACACTCTCTGCAGCCCCCGTGACGCCCAAGTGAGTGCCAGAAGCAGTGTCACTTCTTGGTGCGGCATCTGCTCAACGTCTCACATGAGTTGACCGGGCGGGCAGTAAGCGCAACGCACTTGCAACGTTTCGTCGACTGCCTGGTGCCTTGCCGGTTCCCCTTCACGATCGTCCAGCTCCGTCACATGGCGGCCGCTGCACAATTCCCTGCCAACCGGATGGCCCGTTGGTCTAGGGGTATGATTCTCGCTTCGGGTGCGAGAGGTCCCGGGTTCAAATCCCGGACGGGCCCTTCCATGCTGCACATAACCTCTTCTTTTTCCTCGCCTTTTCTTTGGTTTCAATTCGTGTAGTGCACAGCGTCGACCCTTTTCCAACTGGCCCGTTGGTCTAGGGGTATGATTCTCGCTTTGGGTGCGAGAGGTCCCGGGTTCAAATCCCGGACGGGCCCTCTCTTTTTTCCCCCCTTTTCTTTTTTCCTTTCTTTCTTTCTTTCTTTCTTGCATTTCGTCTCTTTCGTGCCCCATTGCACAATCCAGTGTGTGACACGGGAAATGTCCATTCAATCCCCGGCCTTCTTCTGCCCGAATACCAATGGCACGGCTCTAACATCACCAAAAGTGGAGCCGAGCTGGCACACTCCTAGTGATGTTAGGTTGCGTTAGGCAAGGTTAAGTTAACCAAGGTTAGGTTAAGTGAGGTTAGGTGAGGTTAGGCGAGGTTAGGTTAGGCGAGGTTAGGTTAGGTTAGTTGAGGTTAGGTTAGGTTAGCTGAGGTTAGGTGAGGTTAGGTTAGGTTAGGTGGGTTAGGTTAGGTTAGTTGAGGTTAGGTTAGTTGAGGTTAGGTTAGTTGAGGTTAGGTTAGGTTAGGTGGGTTAGGTTAGGTTAGTTGAGGTTAGGTTAGGTTAGCTGAGGTTAGGTGAGGTTAGGTTAGGTTAGGTGGGTTAGGTTAGGTTAGTTGGGGTTAGGTTAGTTGAGGTTAGGTTAGTTGAGGTTAGGTTAGGTGAGGTTAGGTGAGGTTAGGTTAGGTAGGTTAGGTTAGGTTAGGTAGGTTAGGTTAGGTTAGGATAGTTGATGTTAGGTTAGGTGAGGTTAGGTGAGATTAGGTTAGGTTAGGTTAGGTAGGTTAGGTTAGGTGAGGTAAGGTTACGTTGTCTACTACATTATTTCACCCGTGCCAGACCTGCCCATCGCGATCGGTGACTGGAGCCCAGGTCACACGTCACACACCAACTGGCCCCATGGTGTAATGGTGAGCACTCTGGACTTTGAATCCAGCGATCCGAGTTCGAGTCTCGGTGGGACCTGCTCGTTTTTCTCCTGGTTGTCCCCCTTTTCTTTCCTTTTACAAGTTTAGCTTTTACTTCACTCACTTGCCACGCCACTTTTCATACTGCGTTGCCGAAGAAAAGAAAAAATAAATAAACGAGAAGACACTCGACACGAACAACAAAACAGATTATGGCAGCGGTGGGATTCGAACCCACGCCCCTAGAAGAGACTGGTACCTGAAACCAGCGCCTTAGACCGCTCGGCCACGCTACCCGCCGTACCACCCCTAGTTGAACGCAACGTGTGAATCAAGCAAAAGACGATGAATGAGAATGACTGGAACGGGTTCCGGCACCACGTGAGCCGTCGACAGCTGGGAGTTGTGGCGCACTCCTGTAATCCGGCGACCCGGAAGCTGAGGGATGCGGATGGCATTGAGTCGGGGTGCACCGGAACCGTCGCCGTCGCGTCGATCGGGTGTCCGCACTGGGCTTGCCATCAACATGCGCTCGCTAGAGGAGTCTGGCTGCGTGCAGGTTGGCTAAGGAGGGGCGTATCGGGTCAGGGGGGAAACCCAGCAGCCAAAAGCACCCGTGGTGAGCCGTAGTGGGACCGCGCCCGAGAGCGGAGGTGCGCTTTCGGCCCGGCTCGTACGATCAGACCATCTCTCATATTTTTAATTTTGCCGGCACGCTAAAATGTATTTATTTCCTTTTCCGACATGGGGCCTTCATGGCTCAGTGGTTAGAGCACCGGTCTCGTAAACCGGGGATCGGGAGTTCGAATCTCCCTGAGGGCACTTTTCTTCTTTTTTGCTGTACGGCGTATCTCTCTTCTGTCGCACTTTTTGCTGCAATCGTACCGGGGCTTCCACTCTCACCAACAGCCCCTGTGGCCTAATGGATAAGGCATCGGCCTCCTAAGCCGGGGATTGAGGGTTCGAGTCCCTCCAGGGGTAGGTTCCGCTTTTATTTTGCGATAATCGCCCTAATTGCATTTTGTACCCGTCGGACGGGGAGGAAGGCAAGAAAAGAAGAAGAAGAAGGAAAATAAAACGATGTCAGAAGTGGGATTTGAACCCACGCCCTCAGATGAGGACCAGAACACTCGGCCCTACGTTTCTGTTGGGCAAGGGTGCTTCCCTTGAGTCTGGCGCCTTAGACCGCTCGGCCATCCTGACACGACGACTGTCGACGGGCGCGTACAGCACCACCTTTCGTCCGGCTCCGAACGACCAAACTAGCGACTCGAAGTCCGTGCCGCTTTGCCGCTCGGCGCTGCTGCCGAGCACGGCCGCTTTCGCCCAGTCAATGCCCTTCGTTTCTCTGGTGTGCCTAGACCACTTTTCTTGTGCTGACCGCCGCACGACGACCCACCCTTCATCGCCGCCCGGCTAGCTCAGTCGGTAGAGCACGGGACTCTTAATCCCGGGGTCGTGGGTTCGAGCCCCACGTTGGGCGTGTATTTTTTACTTTTCGTGCCGCGCTACATCTTTAGCAAACCGCTGACACCAGTCCCAGCACGGCCCAGTTTTGGTGCCGCGCTCCCCGCGCCGTAATGTCTCGCACGCAGCTGAAACCGGGCCGTGCACGGCGCCCAGCAAGGTCACGCATCCGATATGGTCTAGTGGCTAGGATACCTGGCTCTCACCCAGGAGGCTCGGGTTCGATTCCCGGTATCGGAAATGCTTTTTTGCACGCACTCATCACCCCGCCCTCTCTCCCTCTCCTCTGCCTGGTTCCGCCGGACTGCGCTACGCTGTGCGCTCGAGCACCTGCCGCCGAAGACGCCATGTGACGAGGTGGCCGAGTGGTTAAGGCGTTGGACTGCTAATCCAATGGGCTCTGCCCGCGTGAGTTCGAATCTCATCCTCGTCGGTCCTTTTTTTTTTTTTTTTTTTTTTTTTTTGTTTTCTTCCTCTCTTTCTATTTTTTTTTATTCTTTTCTTTTTCAAATTCAGCTTTCTCGCTCCATCCAATAGCGAAAGAAAAAGGCAGAGCGTGTAGCGTGCTCGGCTCGCCAACTTTGCTGTTTCAATATCACCTATCCTTCTCCTGCCAGGCTCAGAATCGGAACTCTCCCTCTCTTGGCAGCATCGTTGATGTGCCGAGGCCGAGACGGTTGCGTTTGAATCATGTGGACCGGGCCAGCGCGAACGCAAGCCCGACTATCAAAAATTTCACGCCCGAGGTACCTGCATTTGAGGTACTCGCAGAGGTCAACGGCGTCGATAGTGCAATGACACCGTCTCGCCACGGTTGAACCCCTGCGCCAGGTAAGTATAACTCGAAGCGGGTCGGACACCAACGCCGTCCACGCGCGCCCTACGCTGTCACACACGGCGAGCGAGCGGACGATGTCCGAGAGACGGCGGCGAATACCCACCAGCCGCCAGAGGGCGCCTGTGATCGCCAAAAAACCGTCCGACCCGCTCGCGCGGCTGATATGTAGCGGCCGTGCGGCCGGGTGGGCTGCAGCGAGTCGCGTCGTGCACAGCGCAGCGCCACCTTCCAGTCGAACAAATCTTTCGCCTTTTACTAAAGATTTCCGTGGGGGTGGTGCACTATCATGCGCATCGTCCGATTTTTGTCAAAGCCCTGCTCTCGACGAGCGGGGCTAATGATTGGCTGGTGTAGAGAGTGCCTGTCGGGAAGCGTGTACTCGTGCATTTCTCAAGGAGGCAACGCAACGTTCATCAAGGTCGACAGCGAGTTCATTTTCGCGTTCGACGGGACGGTGACGGGTGCCATGTGCAAAATAATGAATCGGAGATCGCCAGCAATAGTGTCGCAAAGTGGGCACAAAAGAGGGGTCCGTCCGGGATTTGAACCCGGGACCTCTCGCACCCTAAGCGAGAATCATACCCCTAGACCAACGGACCGCATCTGTGAGTGTGTGACGACGTGAAGAGAATGATACAAGAGGTGCGAGCGCCCAATCTACTCAAATAGACCAAAAGGAGTGCCTCCAGAGAGAATCGAACTCTCGACCCCCAGTTTATAGTGATATTTATTCAAATATAAAAATTTGTTGGACATGTTTGTTTCAAGAGTTATAAAGTTGCGTTGCTTTGTTAGCGAGCAAGTAAAATGACTTGGTGGTTAAGAAAACTAGACTGGTGCTCTAACCACTGAGCTATGGAGGCGGCGTTGAAGTGGACGACGACGCCGTCGCGTCTCTTGGAGAACGCGAAGGTGGCGGTGGGCGCAGCATAAAGAAAGGTCCCACCGAGATTTGAACTCGGATCGCAGGATTCAGAGTCCTGAGTGCTAACCGTTACACCATGGGCCCATGCGTGGTGCGCCGGCCGAGACTCGCGGCACACATGACGCCTTAGACCACTCGGCCAACCTGACGTCACCGCTGCCGAACTTCGCTTGAACGCACCGGCGCTGGCGCGTCTGCAGCGGAACGACGTGCCATTGGCGGCCGACGCGGCGACCGTACACGTCATGGAGCTGCGGTGTCCGAGTGGTTAAGGAGTTGGACTAGAAATCCAATGGGCTCTGCCCGCACAGGTTCGAGTCCTGTCCGCAGCGTCGGCACTGACTCTACTCCAGTTCATTTTTTCTTTTCAATTCCGTTCCCGCCCCGCCCTCGAGTGGCGGACTGGAGAGCGCCCGCGCATCACCGGGTAGGCAGCGCGCTCAGCAGCCGTGCCCGGCGGGCTGGCCTACCCTATCGGCTGCAGGCGCCGTGCACCAGCCAGCCCTCTCCTCTCCTTACGCGCTGTCTAGAATGTGGCGTGGTTCGATCGTGCAAGCAGAGTGGCGCAGTGGAAGCGTGCTGGGCCCATAACCCAGAGGTCCGAGGATCGAAACCTTGCTCTGCTATCCGGCTTCAAATTTTTTACCCGAGTTCACTTCATCTTCCCGTTTTTATTTTTACTCCTTCTGTGTGGTTGTGTTTTTCTCAACGTTGTGGTGGTGGTGGTGGTGGTGGTGGTGGTTGGGGGGGGGGGGGGGCAAAAAAGTAAATGAAAGGGGACACCCGGGTTTGAACCAGGGACCTCTCGATCTGCAGTCGAATGCTCTACCACTGAGCTATGTCCCCGGACGCCAGAGGGGCTCGTGTCCTCACCATAGCTACTCCGTGTACTCGGGTTCGGCGGGAAAGCAGCCCAGCTTTGCCCGCGGCTGATCTGCAACGGTCCGCCAAGTGGTCGGGACGGACGAGACCGCCCCGGACTTTTAAGACTGTACTTCACAGGATCTTTTGTTCCATACGAAGTGTGTTTTCATGCTAGGCAACCACCCGCGTTGCAGTAAGGTTAGGGACAAGTGGGGTCAACCCTGGCGACCCAGAGATTTTTGGCACTCTTCGCTGTCTGGCGTCGAGTGCAAGCTGCCTTGAACCTCAACGGTTCGGCAGACACCCGAGGGAGTCCCGGCTACGGCTGGGCGGCGGATTCGGCCCGCAGCTCCCGGAGGCGGTGGGGCGTCATAGAGGTGGCGTCTTCCCGAGTAAAGCGTTGAGCTCTCGCTAAGCACCAAATTCCTCCGCTGGCGACCAGGCAAGGCTGCTCAGAGCAAATCTGAGTAGTGCACCCCGACCAGTGACACTCTACACCCTCCCCGGGGTCCACCTGGGGAGTGGTAACAACGCAGACCACACCGTCAAGATGGACTCCATCTTCGACCCGCTGGACAAGATGGACGTCGACTCGGCGCTTGAAGTCCAACGCCGTGACGCGAACACCAGCCAAGAAGTTTCCACTCTGAACAGCTTGTGGGGCACCATGAACATCCCCGTGGCTACCTCCACGGCGACGGTCACCACGACCACAGTATCCATTTCATCACCTATCACCTCAATAGCAAGTGGCTTTCCTACCCTGAGTACCACGAGCACCATGAACAACTCTACCCCCACCAGCAGTTGTGAGGCAAACCGCAAAAAGCCAAAGAAGAAGCAAAAGCGGCATAGACAGCACAGCATCGCTGAAGACTGGGATGAATCCGAAGACGAGAAGGAAAACTCTGACGAAGACGACAAGAAGCAAGAGCTCATGAAGAACAGAGCAAAAGCCAAGGAAGAGGCAGAACAAAGAGCCGCGGCTGCAAAAGCAAGGATGGCAGCAAAGCAAGCAGCAGATGCCGCTATCAAAGCCAAGAAGAAAGAAGAAGAAGCACCTAAGGACCCCAGGAAAACCCCAAGAAAGGAACGACCACCACCTATTGTCATTGACCGTGTCAAAAACTTTGCCATGTTGCAAAAGGAGCTCCAGGGCAAGATGGCGGGCAAATTTGAATCCCGCGTGCGTGGGAGCAAAATTGAGCTGATGACGAAAACCCTAGACGACTTCGCAGAGACCCGCGACCTCCTCAAGAACATGGACGTAGGAACACACACCTACCAGCCGCACAACGAGAAGGGACTCTCGAAAAGGATCATCATCAAGGGTATCCATCCCACCTACACAACAGCCGATATTGGCGAAGAGCTAACTAACAAAGGTTACGACGTCGAAGAGATCCACCGCTTTGTGAACAGAGAGAAGATGACAGAATCCAACACGGTTGCAGTGACGCTTACCAATAACGAAAAGGCAAGAGAAATTAAATCAGAGACGAGGCTGCTCAACCAAGTGATCCAAATCGAAGACGAGAAGAAGACAAGAATTACCGTGTGCAGAAAATGCTGCAAGTACCATCATGCCACCAAGTACTGTGACCCGCTCCCAGGAGACCTCAAATGCGGCTTCTGCGCCAAGAACCACGACTACAACAGATGTGAAGAACATGAGGCAAGGTGTGGGAGATGCGGGGGCCCCACCCTGTATACGCCTTCAGCTGCCCAGAATACCAGAAAGAAAATGAAAAAAGCTTTAAGCAGAAAACTCAAACCCCAAAACAAAAATTTGTCCCGGCACCACCTCCCGCGGTGAATCCGTGGACACAAACAAAAAAGAAAAAGAAAACAGCAAAAAAGAAGAAAACAACAATAACAACAACAACAACAACAACAACAACAACAACAACAACAACAGCAAAAACAACAACAACAAAGCAAACAACTCCTTCCTCGGTGGAATCATGCAAGACATCAAAGATCTCATCCAACAAGGAATACTGCAGCTAAAAACAACCTTCACCGAACTCCTCCAGTTTTGTCAAAGCGCCACAAATCTGCACTTTTGGTGACCTAAAATCGTGACCGACGATAAATCCGTCATTCATAGTTTGTTTGCCTCTCCTGGAAAAAAGCATTTTTTAGACTTTCCCAGTAGAGACTGTGAAGTGTATATGTCTCCTGGACTCATTTCTTGCTTGTCCGAGCTTCAACGATGTCCTGGTGGCTTTTTGTGATTCATGGATCTTCACTTCACTTTTTTTGTGAAACACTCCAAACATGTGAATTGGTCATATTTTGCAAGGTTTGGAATGAGGACGCCGCACCCTTCCCCACACCCCCTCAGCTCCGCTCCGTGTTTGTGTGACCCTCACACAAATCGTGAAGTCACATCCACCACTAAAACAGCTTTCTTTAGTATTTATTTCTTCTCACCCCAAAAGGATTATATCTCGTAAACGACGTGTGTAACGGTTTCAATGTACAGAACAAAAGTTGTTGGAAATTTAATTTGGAACAACAATTGTTCTATGCTTAAAGCTTGGATCTCTAGCCGTTATTGAGATAGAGAGAGGATAACAGTTAATTGTGGCTTCCTCCCACTCTCTGCCGTGTACCCCTTGCCGGTTCTGGTTTCGACCACGAAATCTGTGACTTCCCATTTTTTGTATTCAGCGCACGGCGGTTTGATTCACCGCAACCGCGACTTCAACTTTTCCTGTGCTTTTCCTCCCGTGCCGCGGCCAGGCTGGTTTGGTTCACCGAACCTGTGACTTGCGTTTCCCGCCCTTTCACGCCACTCCTCTCGGCCAATCAGATGGCTCCGTCGTGGTGTACCGGTCGCGCGCGCAAGCGGCACACCGGGAAGGCAGCCAATCAGGTGGCTCCTTTGTGGTGTACCGCTTGCGCGCGCACGCTTCACACCGTGAAGCTATAAATAGGGCCGCCACTCACCGCGTGAATCCAGTTGAGCTCTGACATCGTGCAGGTACAGACCTGTCGCTGTTTCTTCGCGTGTCATTGTTCTTTCGCGTCACGGTCGCGTTCTTTCGCGTTACGTTTTGTGTTCTTTAGTGCTCCGTCACCAGGTCATCCACCCCGGACGACGCCATGGTGAAGGTTCTCCTCCCCAGGAAGGGCCCTCCGACGGTGAGTCAATCATTGCAGTGCGTTTTCGTTGTGTGTTTTATCGTTCCCTGTCCTAGGTTAGGTTAGGTTCTGTCTGTTCCGTTCAAGCAGGCTTCTATGCGCCGTCGCGTGGCCTTCTTTGCCCTTTCACGCGGAATTATTATCGTCCACTGTCCTCGCTAGCTAGGTTAGCTTATGTGCTTAGTGCTCTTGCATCCCAGCGTCATCGCGCGTGGTTTTTCGCGTCACGCTTCAGCGAGGTTAGGCTAGGTCAGTGACTTCCCCGTTCACGATGGTGGTGGTAGTGGTTTTAATGGTGGTACTAACATGGTGCAGGTTTAAGTGTCAAACTGATTGTGATGTTGTTCTGTTCCCTTTTTTGTCATTTATTCAATACACTTCTCTTCATTGCCTCGCTTCCAACAAAGACCAAAAAATAAAAAATCCTTACGAGGCTCTGAAGCGAGACATGCACTACTCAATATACAAGTGTTTTCAGCACACTAGGATGTCTAACCCTAATTCTCTGTTTTATTACAGGTCATTGTTATTGTTATTTAAAATGTGCATGATCTGTTAAGGGTTGTAGAAAGTAGACTAACGGGTTATTGAAATGTTGTTTGTTCAGATTTGTTCTGAGATGGATCGTGCCACTGAACCCGTCCCGATGGCTGTCTTTTCCGACCGTAACGGTTATGCGTTCGTATCACCAGCGTCGTTTTTCGTATTAAATGCGTTTTCTGGCATTTGCGCAGTCTAATGCGCCCGAACGGTACTAATAATTTTCTTTCCTTCCAGGCTGGGAAGAAAATGCCGCCTATCAAAAAAAGAGAAAAAAGGCGGAAAGAAAGCGAAAGTTGTCAGCAAGAAGGTGAAAAAAACACCGGAGAAATGTGTGCAGCCGCCAAAGACCCCCTCAGTCCCAAGGAATCCCATTTCCAGCTATTTCACACCGCTGAAATCTGTCCAAGGTAAGAACCATGCTTTCTTGTCGATTATTTCACGTCCTTTATTTCTGTTTGACATATATTTTTGTTTATTATCAGGGATCTCAGCCCTCAGTGAAACAGACCAGGCATTGGGCACTCCTGTCAAAAGAAAGGTGAGGTAGATTATTGCTGAAATTTTAGATGTTGAATCAGCACGTACTCATACGGTTTGTGTTTTAGGCGGAGAGAAAGAGCCCTTCACTACAAAAGTGCTGCGCTCCGGGGCAATCTTTTTCTATGAAGGGAATAAAACTCTTCCCCACCTCGCAGCCCGACCTAGGCTCCATTCACGAAGTCGTTGAGGTAAATTTATGTATTGTCTTTTATTGAATTGTTGAGAGAAACGGAAAATTGATGTTCAGATTTCTTTTCAGAGACTGAATTCGAGCCTGGAAGTCGAGGAGAAGCAGCGGAACTCCGCTGAAACGGGATCAGACGGCGGTGATTCCTCCGACGGTGGTTCGTCGGACGAAGTGTGTACACAAATTTAATTTATTTTACTGTCAGAACGCAATACATGTACTTTCACTGAAGTGAGTACACCAATTACATTTATTTGATTGTCATAATGCAGTACATGGCCTTTCACTGTCAATCGGGATTTCTGTGTCCGTGGAGTTACGGTTTATGTGAACATCACACAAATCGCGGGGGTCACGTTTTATGGTTACTTCACACTTGAGGGACAAGGTTCAAACTGTTGAGTTTGTTACGAGCACCACAAATTTGCACGTTTGGGGACCACAAATTGTGAATCACCAAAAACGTGACGGTCGCAATCATTCAGCCTCTTTCAGTTTTCAGCGTTATTCATCATCTCTGTGTAGTTTAAAGAGAGCGTAATGCTTAGATAAGCTCAGTTCCTGCTGAAAAACATACGAAATGGACATTGTTGTACTGGTAACGGTGACGAAAGCGCTGATTACTGGTTTGGGCGAAGGCCCACAAATCGTGAACGGACGAGTTATCCCTTTGGTTTGAAAAGTCCGCCTTCAAATCGTTTGGGATTCAGTGGTGATTTGAGTCACAAAAAGTGGTCCTTATGAAATTTTATTTCTGAATATTCTTTTCAGACCGAGGACAATGATGAAATAAGAGATGGAACCTTCACCCCTTGGGCCGAATCGTTTTCTGCCGGGTCAAACTCTGACACCGATGACCACGAGGTAAAGTACTATTTTACATACAAATGTTTCTTACCGGTGTTGAAAAAATTGAGATTTTAATCCCTTTTTAACAGAAGAATGATGTTCCACTGGGCTCCCACGAAGAAGACGAGCCGGCGCTACTGCAAAAAAAAGAAAAAGGCCAGCTGGTAGCTGCACCGGAGATGGAAAACGCAGGCAAGGAATCCGTGAGTATCGTACAACCGTCTGGTAAAACTTCTTCTCAGCCCCCGCGGGTTTCTTAGCAGCCGCGCAGGCTGCTTGGGCCCCGTGCTGCAATTGTTTTTTTTTCTGACGAAAAAATGTGTTTTGCAGGCTCTTAGGTCCCGGTCACAAAAAAATCGGCTCTTCGAGCCCAGACCGATGCCGCCGGCTCCCGTGAAAACGGCTCCGGCCAAAAGGGCTTCTTCCACAAAGGCCTGCCGATCAGAAAATGAAGAACCTGCCTCACGGCCTTCATCGTTTAAGGTAACCACATCAACACGCTCACTGCGAAGAAGTCTTGTGCATAGTATTCCTCACACGTTCTTGTCATGTTCTTTGCAGCTTGATGACGATGTCAGGAAACGGATGCATTCTGTTCTGAATTTCGGCCGGCTCGGGCAACGGAGTGTTGAGAGGTGCCTCCACCCCACATGCAAGGCCAAAGGTGCCGTATACGTGCAGCGTATCACAAAACACTACGCGGAAGTCCATGGACCCGTGGATGAGTCCGGTTGTAGGCAGATCTTGGGAGTGCAGCGGGCGAAGAGTTTGGCCAAAAAGTATCAGCCGAAGCAGGGCCGGCAGTCCAAGGTGAAACACCAGATATCAGAGGAAAACGTTATTCGTGCCTTTAAGGGCCGCTTGAGTGACCCCGAGTTCTTGCTCGAGCTACGACAGTTTCTCGAGGACAATCAGCTGGCCGTGTACAGGGGCAGGGAACGTGCCCGCCCGAAACCTGTAAGTAAAACTCTGTTTCTTTATCCTTGCAAAACTTGGCATTTTTATTAATTCACTCATGGTGCACACACAGGTTCCCAAGGATCTCGCCTTGAGTGACAGCGCGGACGATCCCGTAACCGATGAAGACGACTCCTCTGAGGAAGCTGCAGTGAGAGACGTGTCATACCCAAGGCTTTGGGACTCAGTAACCACTGCGCCAAGGACCATGCCCTGAAATTAAGCTTTGAGAGGGAGAAGAGATTGGCGAGTGCCGGGGCGACACACCCGGAAATCGCAACTGCCAACATGACTGGTTTCATAAGCAGGTCAATAGCGTTTGTGGAGAGCCTGATAACAGAAAAAAGAAAGGATCACTGGGACTTTCTGCGATACCCGGAGCTGCACCAGGAACTCATTGACAGGGTCCACCAGAGCTCCATGATGCCCGCCGGGAAGGGCAACTTTAAAAGGGCCTGTGATACAATTATCAGATGGTGCCAGTCGGGCTCGGGACCTCATGGAACTGGGCGGCTACGACTGGACCGTAAGTTGAGATTATGCTGCTCTAGATTCCCCTGCTTGCATTTTCTGTGCATTTTCACTAATTTCTGGTCATTTCCTTTTTAGCGACCTTTCCTAAGGGCGATGAAAAACTCGATGAAAGCATTCTCAAGATCCAAGTCATGTGGCATGACTTTAGGGCATCCACGAAGCAGCCAAATCTCACTAAGCGACACACAGAAGATGAGATAAACATACGAGTTGATGAGTGAGTAACCGCCATGCAGAAAATCTTTGAGTTTTTGTGATCTAATATTGGAAATAACGTGAATTACTGAACAACAATGCATTCATTTTGCAGATACGCTCCTTATTTTGATGACAAGGATCGCCGTGACGCTGTCGCGAAGAAAATTGATAAGCTCCAAGAGCTTACTAAGTTCCCAGCCAAGTGGACAAAATCTAGGAACAGGTACGATCCAGAAGTGTCCGAACATTATAATTATGTGGGCAGGTACTTGTCGTGTCTTCTGGTGCGAATGTGCCGTCGCGGTGGTGTGCCGCTGACGCTCACCAGGCAAGAGCTCTGTGACGCTACATATGTTGACTCAGACGACGTTTACCACGTGCTAGTGTCGCGTCACAAAAATCAGAAGCAGGGTCCTCTGGATGTGTTCCTG
Organism: Odontothrips loti; assembly: GCA_038380765.1. Lineage (NCBI taxonomy): Eukaryota > Metazoa > Arthropoda > Insecta > Thysanoptera > Thripidae > Odontothrips > Odontothrips loti. The sequence continues at coordinate 1,021,767 of CM076250.1, forward strand.
TCAAAGGAGGATGCAGTCCTCTTTGACATGTTTTATGACCTTAGGGTGGCCATGGACTCGATACCGGGCACAAATTATGGGGAGTGCGACACTCTGCTGGTAGGCTTGGACGGTAAAACTTTCAGCACCTGTACAAGGATGTACAAAAATGGGCAAAAGCAAATGTGGCTGCATCTGGCGCTGTTTTTAGTAGCCGTGCCATGAGAAGGTCAGTGACGTCTCTAAGTGCCAGAATGCACGACAAGCAGACATTCAAAAATGTGGCAGAAGACCAGAACCACACCGAGGGCACAGCCAAAATGTGCTATGTGGCCAGAACAGTAGAGGACTCACTGGGCAAACATAAGAGCTCCGAAAATGTTGTTGCCAACAAAATTATATGCGAGGAAGCTATGCAGTGCGCAGAGCAATGGTTTACAATTGGGTCGCCCACTCTTCCTCTTCCCGATTTGGAGGAAATGGAAGAGATCCTTGTCGCAAAAACGACCAACAGGTCTCACCTGAAATATTTTAACCTAAGTACTCAATGGTACGATAAGTTAATGGTGAAGTACAAGGAATTGCTAACCAATCATACTTTTGAGTGGCTAAAAGCTCGCCTGAATGCCACTGGGAAAGAAAAATGGAGTAAGGAGCAATGCAAGCTGTTTCTCCTGCGTACTTCGCCTTTAAAAAAGAAGAAAACAATTTGGGAAGAGTTTGAAGCTGTTCTAAATGGGGCTTAAATATGTGTCACCTAATTTTTTGATCCGGCATGTATGTCTGTCTTTTGTGTAAGACGATTTTTCTTTATTTAAACATACATTGTCAAGTGTTCTTCACAGCGATCACATTGTTTATTAATGCACAATTATCTGAGTTATGTCTTGAATAATAGCAAGTTCTTTTTTCTTAGAAAAAAATTGTAACTTTGCTCAGTAATGCTCAATTAAATGATTAAAAAAAATGCAGCGTTTGTATTTTTTTATACCTTTTCCTCTTGAACTCTGCAGCTGGCGTCTCGCCATTGAAACTTTAATTTGTTGAAATAAAAATAATCCCTTTCCAAAAACACACAAAAATTATTCCCGGAAGATAACTCGAACAAAGACCATTCAAAAGTCCTTCTCAGGGCTGCGCTTTTTCCATGTTTCAGCGACTTGCATTTTCGGCAGCTTTTTGCATGACATGCAGAAGGGGACCCCCTTATGAAAAAAACAAGTCACATGTTAGGGATTTTTTGATACCAAACAGTCACGATGTGTGGGTTGTTTGAAAATCAAACTTCCCTAAATGTGGTTCCGATTTAATCTGTGCCCGATTCGGCTAGGTTTTGGGTGGGTCTACGATGGGGTTCGTCAGGCACACAAAACGTGACTCCGCTGTTTTTGTTTGATTAACAGTTTTTCTTGGTTTCCTTCTGTTTTCCAGCCTCTTCTGCTTTTCTGTTTTTCAGGCTCTTGTGCCCGGAGTGCAATAAGAAGTTACTGGAGAGGCGGATGACTATGCATCTAAAGGAGCAACACCGAGAACTGCTCGCTGACCTAGGGGTCACACCGAAGGACATGACATGCTTCCTACGTAGGGCTTGTCCATTTCTCGTCACCAGGGGATTTCTTCTGAACTCCTTGAGCTTCTACGGTGTGAGGAGGAGGATGTGGAGATTGGTCTCAGGACACTCGGCTTTATAATTGTCGATGGTTTGTCCCTGAATCCGGTCGACACTGCCGTTCCAGCTAGCCCAGTGGTGTCCGTGGATCTGGCTTCAGACTCACACGTGTCTCCACCGTCAGCTTCCGAACAATTATCGTACTGTCCACCCTCTCCTCTTCCTCCCCCGCAGCCTGTTGAATCCTGTCCTCCGCCGGCTGTGCTGAAACCCCTCGCAGCAGATGACCCTTTTCTTGCACACTTCACTGTCAGCCAATGTGCGTTACGAGTCCTCCGCAAAGTACTCGTTGCCTTCGTCAGTCTTGCCAATTTGGAGCGCCCTGAGGCCTGGATGCTCGCAGACAGGCCTCTTTGGAGCGCTACTTGTTCTCCAGATCGGCGATGGCGCAAAACACCATTCGTAAAGACCTGTTTGCTTTGAAGTCGGCAGTGCTGTCGTTTTCTCACCCTGAATTCACCGCAGCGGAGAAAAGATACGCAGTAGCCCTCCTCGACGAATGTGTTGAACTGGTCGGACGGCCTGAATCATCAGGGATGGGGAGGGGCCAGTCTGAATCCATACAGCAGAGGTTGGCCAGGGACGAACCTCTTTTTCGTCTCTGGGCTGATGAGCTATGGGCTGCGTTTGTCACTGAGGGAGCAAAACATTTGGTTAAGATAAATAAGAGAGGAGTGTCAAACAAATGGCTGCGGGTAAATCGTCACCTGTACCACAGCGTTAGTGCTATTATTGGTTTCGCTGAGACGGGACGGTGAGCACTAATAGCTTATTTCACTGTGAAGGCGAAATTGTACATAGGTCTAAAAAGCTTTTTCTCTTTTAGCCTTACCCTGGACAGCTGGCAAGACGATCACCGCATTCCCCGACGTCTTCGGAAGAGACTGCGTAGGTTACGTGCTATGCGTCTTCGGACGTGCGTGGCAAGTAGATATCTTTTTGTAAACACACAGGGAAAACAGCTGGATCCGAAATACCAGTAGAGAAACCATGCAATTTTTATTTTATTGTCATTATTTGTCTTTACAAGTGGCACATATCACAAGTGTAAAAGTAAAAACTCCTGAAAGTAATGATGCTCAATTAAAATTTTGGAAAGTAAACCTTCGTATCGTTTATATTTCCTATTCCTTTTCCTATCAAACGCTGCACCTGGCGTTTCTCCATTTAACCGTTAATTTGTTGAAATAAATTAAATCACTTACCATACACACACAAAAATAATTCCCGAAAGATAACTGGAACAAAGACCAATAAAAAGTCCTTTTCAGGGCTCCGTTATTCTATGTTTCAGCGACTTGCATGTTCGGTAGCTTTTTGCTTGACATGCAGAAAAAATCAAGTCACATGTTTGGGATTTTCTTATACCAAACAGTCACGATGTGAGGGTTGTTTGAAAATCAAACAGCCCCAAATGTGGCTCCTATTAAAACTGTGCCCAACCCGACGAGGTTTTGGGCAGGTCTGAGATTCAGTCACACAAAAAAAAATATGATGAAACATTTTGTGCTCTTTTGACCTCCACCGGTCACCAATTTAATTTCAAGCCACAGCCATTACCACTTCACTTTGATGTACGGTGTGCTACCTCACAGGTCTTTGTTGGAGTTACCCTTCCGGGAACAAATTGTTGGTTCTGAAAAGAACCGGGAAAGCAGGCCACTCTTTGGCACTGCAAAAAAAAGGGAGAAAAAAAAGAAAAAAAAAAAAGAGAGAAAAAATGCCTTACGGCTCCGAAGTTTTGTTTTCTGCCTCGACCTCTTGCTCGGCAGCCTGCACCTCCTCTACATCGTCCTGCTGCTGCTCCCTTAAAGCCAGGCCTTTCATCATGGCAAAGAGACGCTCTAGCATCCCGTACAGGCGGTGATCTTGGTGAAGGTGAACTACCATGTGCGCTGCCAACTGCACTTGCCTCTGACCGCAAATGGGGCAGTGAAGAGGACACTCCCGAGCACACCACATAACGAAGCCGTTTTCGGACATGCTGACCATTTGCTGACTTGATAGCGTTTCGAATGACAATCCAGCTGGAAGGTTGCTGTTCTTATACGCGAAAGGTGTACTAAGAGCGAACCAATGAGAAATAACCTACAGGCGCCTGCATTTCATTGGTTGGGAAAGATTCTAGCCCGAATTACTGGGGCTTACTCGTTCAACGATAGTTGGATGACTTTAAAAACACAAACAGTACGAGTCACGATTTGGGCGACCCATCATTGAGCGAGTTAAAAACACAAACAGTGTAAGCCACGTTTTGGGTGACCCAAAAATCAGTCATGACAGAAGCCAAACATAACCTAACAATTCTAGGTCTGGTTTGGAAGTCTATAAGAATTCACAGGTTTAGGGAAGTTTAAAATTCACACTTCACATCTTGTAGAAGCGACGAGGTCACGATTTTAGTGAAGTCACTTTTCAAGTGCTTGTACGAAACACTACAGTCTATGATAGACGAGTTTAAACAATCATTCTGCCACATCGTCCAATCATTTTCAAACTAATCACGTGGAATATCCTAAGCCTCAGCCAGCGCAAAGACGAGCTGGCATCCCTCCTGGTCCAACACCAACCTGCAGCAGTGATGCTCCAAGAGACCTTTATGAAGCCCCACACAGAAGCGCCGCAGTTCCACCAATACACCATATATCGCAAAGACAGGGACGGTCAGGCCACCAAAGGAGGTGTCGCGATTCTTGTCCACAATTCAATGCCAGCCGAGGAAGTCAGACTTAAGCTGGGAAACATTGAGCACGTGGCTGTGCGGGTGCACGACACACTGCTGGTGTCAGTGTACCTGAAAAGGAAATTACTGAAAAAGGACTTCCAAACCCTGGACAAAATTCAAGAACCAGCCATACTCATGGGGGATTTCAACGCCGAATGCACAGCCTGGGGAGACCCGGTCGACAGGCAATATGGCATACACCTAAACAACCTATGTCCACAATACAAACTAGAGATCCACAGACCAGCAGAAGAGACAACTACGCCACAGAGCGCCGGAAAAAGGGCATCAATCCTTGACTTCGCCATCACCACCAAAGACAGACATGTGACATCCATCAAGACCCTCACCAACGAAGCAACATCATCAGACCACTTCCCAGTTCTTGCGGAGGTCAAATCATTTGGAGTGAAGCCAAAGTTTCGACACTTCGCTCTCAAAACAAACTGGTCAAGGGCAACAGAGCACATGGAAAGACCGTGGCACCTAACCTACAACATAGAATACGATATAGAGCACTTCACTTCAGCATGCCAAGTCGCACTACTGAATGCCACAAGACCTGTTCCACTCAGAAGGAAAGAACATGTGTTATTGCCTACAGAGCTGAAAGAAACACTGGAAAAGAAGAGGGCGGCCCAGAAGAAAGCCTACAAAGAGACGACAATAGAAAATAAAAGGGAGTTCCGAAGACTCAGTAGACTGACAACGACGCTCATCAACCAAAGACGGCAAGAAAAGAAGACAGAAGAACTGAAAAACATTGAAGACCCAAGATTAAGGTGGACCATCTTGAAGAAGAACAAACCGGCTGCGCCTCCAATCCCAACACTAAGGGACGGTGACAGAATCCTAGCAAACTCATTCGAAGAAAAAGCCGAAGTGCTAGCAGCTGCGCTGGAAAACAAATTCCAAGACATTCGGACTGAACAATCAGGTCTCCTCAAAACCGAAGTAGAAGAAATATATAACAACATCGACAAGCTGGATCCCGGTACATGCCCCGAAATAGCAGAGGAAGTGTTCAACACCGCCTTAAAACAGACGAAAACAAACAGTGCAGCAGGAGAGGACGGTATATCATACCAGCTCCTGAAGACTCTCCCAAAATCAGCCAAAGACCATCTTCGAGCAATCTTCAATGAAATCATAAAACAAAGAAAATTCCCGCAGGCCTGGAAATCGGCGCAAGTCATCATGCTCCTCAAACCCGGCAAAAACCCATCAGATCCTAGCTCATACCGTCCCATCTCTCTCCTCTCATGCCTCAGCAAACTTTTCGAGCGCTGCACTCTCCACTTCTTCGACCTCAGCCACATCCCGGAACACCAGATGGGTTTCCGAAGTGACCACAGCTGTACGCACCAACTCACCAGGATAACCACCGACCTGACGCGATTAAGAAACTCCAACACCCCAACGATGCTAGTGGCGCTGGACATCGAAGCGGCGTTCGATAAAGTGCCGCACAAGGAATTAGTGTACAAACTTACGTCACAAGGGCAACAAGTGTGGCTTGTACAACTGATCAAAGATTACTACACAGATCGAACCATAAGTGTCAGAATCGGTGACGCAACATCAAGCAAGAAAAAAGTCAGAGCGGGAACAGCACAGGGGGCAGTTTACTCCCCACATCTTTACGCCCTGTATATTTCGGACATGCCTGTAACAGAAGGGACAGAAATTTACCAGTACGCAGATGACACGGCATACGTTACCTCTGCAAAAACCCCAAACACGGCAAGGATCAAAATGAATCAACAACTAGAACAACTCCACGACTGGTGCCAAGAATGGAAAGTACGCCCTAACCCAGGGAAAAGCCAAGCTATGACCCTCCGAGGAGGGACCGTGGGCCCGAAACTCGGAGGGACCGATATCCCGCTGGTTAAATATATGAAATACCTCGGAGTGAAGCTGGACTCAAATCTGTCGTTCTACTGGCAAGCCCTGCAAATCAAGGAGAAAATGACAATGAAGACGAAAACATTGAACAAGTACTTCAGAGGTCGACACATTGTTAACCACGAAACGAGACTTACCTTCTACGAACTCCTCGTAAAACCGACCATCACGTATGGCCTCCCTGCTTGGAACAGCATCCGAAAAACATATCTGGAAACAATCAGAATTAAGGAGAGAGAATGGGCAAGGATCATACTCCAAGTCCCGAAAACAACCAGGAAAGAAGTCCTTTATGAACTATGTCCATTTAAAGATATAATAACAATAATGGAAGAAAGCAGACAAGCATTCATCGAGAAAAATGAGAACCATTATAACACCAAGATAGCGCAGATACTTACAATGGCAAGACCGCCAGGGAACAACAACTATCCCCTCGACGAGGTACCGGGTTTTTGTTTAGGGCGGTGAGAATCCCCCACTACCCCCTGCTACTAACACCATGTAGGGGGTGCCTACCCAGGCTCCTGTAACTCACGGACAGGGGTAGGGCGCACCCAAAGTGGTGTAAGCCCTCTAGGACAGCAGATAGTCTGGAACTAGCTGGTAAGGTTTTATTTTTTCCCGAAGGCACTGGCCCCCCTCAGTCTCGACTGATAGGGACCAAGAAGAAACAACAGAAATGCCTAAAGAAGCTCAGATGATTCCAAACATGGTCATGATGAGCATAGGCCAGTGCAAAAAAAAAAAAAAAAAAAAAAAATAGGATCTTTTCTGTAGTACGTCTTCACTTCTCTCTACTCAACGGTAGAGTCATTGAAGCCACGAGGATGAGACACAGTCCACCTCCCTGAGCGTGAGGCCGTCGCGTGCTTAGATACCCCTGGGGAATGCACGTCGATCTCGATGATCGTTCGGCCTGGGCTTGATGCCCGGGCTCGCGGGAGTCGGACGTTCTGAGTGGACCCTTCTGAAAGGTTCTTCACGTGGGCCGGCATGCTGCGCTGCTGCCACGACGCGCTCTACGGCCGCACACACGTTCGCACACACGTTCGCACACACGTTCGCACACACGTTCGCACTCACTCTTCCCTCCCGCTACCGCTCATCAAACTTCCAAGGACACAAAAGGGAATCGGGTGTGGGCCGAACTTGTACGTGTGTGAGGGTGCGAGCTACCGACCGGCAAAAGGGTGTCCTCCCCGGCGGGGAATCGAACCCCGGTCTCCCGCGTGACAGGCGGGGATACTGACCACTATACTACCGAGGACTCCTGCTGGCTGCCGCGCGCGTCGCCGGCCACCCTCCGACGCGCATACGCGACCGCAACGCAACGATGACGCTCCAATGGCAGCAAAATTGGAGGTGCGGGGTATCGATCCCCGTACCTCTCGCATGCTAAGCGAGCGCTCTACCATCTGAGCTACACCCCCGGCTCGTGCTTGTCCTGCGGTCTGCGGCACTGCCATCCTGCTCGCGTTGCTGGGATCGGACGTTCCTGTCTCATGCTGACTACACTCTCTTAGTAGTATAACCGGCCCCTCGTACCGGGTACCGTCGTACCCGGTACGGGGAGGCCAGTACCGGGGTGTACCTTCCTTCCAGGGGCAAGCACCGAGGTACCGGGTGCACCTACCTTCCAGGGGGCTGCCGGCTATGACATCACATGCATACCTTCCAGGGGTAAGCAAAATCAAGGTAGCGCTTTCTAATCATCCAGCGTGTGCCTACCCCCTAGGGGGGCGTAGTATTTTTGTGTTTTACTTTTCAAGGATTATTTTTTCTGCGCTGACTCATTTCGGTGCGCGTGCTTATGGTTGTGTGAGCGCCGTGGTGGTCTCTCCCCCAACTCACTGCGGCGTGGTATGGGTTGCATATCAAGCAGGGGTTTCATGAAGGAAAAAACACACAGGGTAACGTTTTTTACACTTTATTTTTTCACGACAAGTTTGGCTCTTCATTACAAGTTCATTACAGAGTCTTACATTTTTCGCAATGCTACGGTACATCTTGTTAACAATCTTATCGTTATTTTCACAATTTGTAGTAAAGTTTTTCTTAACAAAATATTTCATGGAATAGCCATGAGCCTTATAGAGTAAGTACATGACACAATACTGTCCACACACCGTGGAGTCTACTGCCTGCAAATCAACTGTATTTTTAATCCATTGTTTACATTGCTTATCCATAAATTTCCGTATTTCCGGTACGAAAGGTCCAAGTCCGTATGAACAGAAATGTTCGCCTCTTCCATCGGCACCGATGTAGATTGCTTGCCAATGTGACCCTGGTTTTGTTATAGGATCAGTGTTGACAATGATTAATGCCGGTTTGCTGTGTATGGTGTGTGGGAGTGTGTTCGATGCATATACCCCGGTAAAGCGGGGTCTTGCGTGTGGATCATGTTTGAGCGCTCTCTCTAAGCTGTGTCCGTCCATGCTAAACGCTAAAATCTACCACTACGCTACGAGTTTTGTCGATTTCAATTAAGTTATTAAATTCTGAGAAAACGACACAGTTCACTGCTGCGGGCAGAGGTGCCGCAAACCTTACTTCCAGTCTCACGATACCTTGGCGCTGTAAGTTCCAGTGACTCTCGTTTGCCGAGAGGTCCTGAGAAATGTCAAAAGCAAAAAGCGTGTATCCCTTAGGGTAGTCAGAATAGGACAGATCGTTCCCTTCGTCTTTCCAGTGTATTCCTGTTCCACTGAAGAGTGTATTATAGGCGTCAATGTATGTATCGTTCGTGAAGTCGGGTGTAAGTGGTTGTGCAGGTATTTGTTGTGAGTCAACGTAAAGACTCAGGTAATTTATATTGAAATGTTGGAAGTTGAAAGGGTTATGCTTGTAGCTTCCGTTGAAAGCTTGGTTTGTGACGAAACCTATGATAATCCTCTTTGGGAGTTGTCCAAGATGTAAGTTTGGAATGGTTTTGTCTTGCAAACCCACGGGGATCGTGAATGTTTTTAGATCTACTCGTGTTAGTGGATATTTTGCCGGGGACGCTTCTAATGCTGCTGCGTGCCCCAGGAGAACAGAGGGAGAAATCCGTACCTTCCGCACTAAGAGTGTGGCGTCCAAAATGAGAAGCTTTTCGTTTTGCTTTGTAGACATGAGCATGAAGGCGTCCCTATTGCGTGTGAGTTTGATTCTCAGTTCGACATTATTTAAAAGGAATCTGTCCTGGTTAAAGAAATCCGAATGAATTGGCCCCAGAAGTTCGATCACACTGCTGTTTTTTGTTAGATCATGACGTTTCTTCAGCCCTAGATTATTGACAGAAGTAAAGTCATCCATGGCACCTGCAGTATCTTTGTACCACATTCGCATGGTCATGTGTGAGTTTTTAGCTGGCGCGTCATATGCGAGAAGAGCTTCTATGTAACTACGATAAGAGTATGTCATAGAAGATTGCGAAATCAGCTTTTGATTCAATGAGACGTCCACCTGACTCCATAAGGTGTGAAGCAAATAATTCACGGGGGCCGCGTCATTTTGGTCTTCTGCTTTAATGTCTGTGTTGTTCTCATTCACTATTTTACATTTTACGTACAAAAGTGTGTGAGCTGGGTCAATATACTCATGACCCGTCCCGGGTACACAGAATTCGATAGTGTTTGACTGGTCTATACTTGTGACTGGTTTAAATGGAGTCCATTGTCCTCCTTCCAAAACGGTTTGTGTAGGGGGCACAGCCCACAAGTCCAGTTCTGTTCGGAGCGCCTCAGCTGAGGCTGTGTGTAAAAAGGCCATTGCTTAAAAAATGTGGTGACTTGTGTTAATTTTCCGTTTTTGTGCGCGTGTCTGTCCTCCACGGCTCTGCCGAGTCGAATGATTTCTCGACTTCGATCGTAGGCGTTTTATACCATTCCCCTTCATTCTCTCTGAAAGATTTTGTCCGACCTGTTTGATGTGAGCCTGAACACTGTTACGGAGAGGTACTTCCCCCGATGCAACGTCAGCGAGGATGTGACTCCCAGCTCTCATGGCCTCGCGCCCGACCGTTTGTGCACCTTGCTTAATGAAAGGAAAGATGCTTCGGAATAGACCGCCGAGAAAACTTCCGATTCCAGCCCCTTTCTGTGACGAAGAACCCGCGTAGTAATTTAGCCCAGATCCTGTTTGGGCCTGTTTGAGGTAATACGATGTAATGTGTGACATGTCTGTTTGTTATGTTCGCTGTTTGAAGTGACACAGTAACGTTGACGTTCCGTGTTGGAATGGTAAAAACTCCCCGGTGTGTGTCCTTATATTCACTTCGATTGTGTCGAAGGACTTTGTTTTCAGGTCAAAGTAAATCGGTGGGTCACAACGATAGCTGCTCACTCCTCCATAAGAAGATAAAGTGTTTACGGGGATCGTGCGTAACAGCGGCGCACTCGTGTGTCCTACAATTTGGTCTTGAATGATATCGATGTAAATATACATCTGAGAAGGCATTCCAAGGGTCATGTCGATAGGGTGTTCTCCTCTTACTTCTTCGTCTGCGTGGTGTGGCCCCGCGTGTGGGAGTCCTAACTGCATTGCGAGAGTCGGTGCTAAAGTGTACGTTGCGCCTGGTCTAGATTCGAACGGTAAGAAGGCGACATATTCCCTGTCCGTCAGTTCTATGACACGACTTTGTTTCCGGGACGATTTTGTTGTAAGCGCTTCACACACTCCGTCAATGAAATCTTGTTTACTTTTGTAAAACCGTGGTGTGATGTGGAGCGTCTCCTCACTGGTGTAAATGTAAACGGGGAGTTCTGTGTGTGCGCCATCTGTGACGTATGCTACCCCTTTATCTGCTACTACGATATCCTCTGCGTCTCTGTCGTTCGGTGTGAATACTTTTATCCAGTTTTCCCCTTGTTGTATGTGAGTCAAAGTGTTTGGATAGTGTACTTCTAGGAGAGCCACTTGCCAATCTCCATGAAGCTCAATTCTTTTCGATAGCTGCGTCTTGAAGTTCGATGTTTTGTTGTCTTCGTAAACGTCGGGGGATGCGTTGCTTGGAAGCACCATGTAAAAATCCATTTTTATGACGTATCTATGTCCTTCGACATCACCCAAGACCGCGAGGAAACGGGATATCCTCTCCAGTGGACGAGATGTTGTGTTTTGTCACCTTTCCCACGTGTCTTCACTATATATGCAATTTTAAATTTATCTGGCTTTGTGACGCGGCTGAGTTCCCAGGAATAAAATGTCCCCTCCAGTTCCTCGTTATTATCCAGGTCTGCTATGCGATATACTGGTTTTTCGTGTTTTATGACTTGAGTTATTTTATAAATTTCCTCTGACCAGTTCCATGTGCACCCCTTTTCAAACCGTTTCTTCTCTCTCGAAATTCTAACGTAGTCCCCGACTTTAAGTTTCGGTGTGATTTTCTTCCCTCCCAACTTCTCTTGATACAAGTTCCGGTACACCTCAAGGACTCGGTCCGGCTGACTGGCTTCAATAGGTGTCATTTTTAGTGTCTTGTGAAATTTTTCATTGTAAGCCCGTGTGATGTCGACAAGGACCCCTCCCGTGTACTCATACCTTTCCCTTTCGGTGAAAACTTTTTGAAGCCATGGTCTCAGTGTGCCGATGAAACGTTCCACAACAGAACATTTTGTGTCAGGGTTGTTCGTGTGGGCGTACTGAATGTCCATGTCCTGTAAATATTTTTTCAGTTTTCTGTTATCGAATTCTCGTCCTTTGTCGGTGATAATACGGGTTGGTCGTCTGTCAGTTTCGTTGAAAATGGTCTTAAATGCTTCCACAACAGTGTCTGCTTTTTTATCTCTGACTGGCAATGTCCAAGCGAATTTCGAGAAAACATCAATTACACAGAGTATGAACGAATTCTCCTGATTTTCGTCCCGTATGTCACTAAAATCAGCTAAGTCTGCTTGCCAGCAATCGTCAATGTTGTCTGCGTACGTCACGTTGCGTGGAAACGTCCGACGCGCTCTCTTGTGTAGAGTATACGAGTCCTGCCCCTCTAGATAGGCAACTACTTCATTTTTAGGGACCTTCTTTTTTACCCCTTTCCAAAGGCGTTCGGGTGTACTGTATCCGGCGGGGTGTTTTGTGTTGTGATAGATGTCTTTAAGTCCAGCGTTTCCACGTCTGACGTTGTCGTTTTGGTTTCGGTACTTTGCTGTTTTCGCCCGTGACGTGTGGTTTGTGCTTCCTCTTGTTTGTTTTCGTGCAGGCGATTTCGCTTTCATTTTTTAAACCAGATCCTTGTTGTGATAAGATGACGTTTCGATATTCCGTGTTCTTAATTAATTCCAGTGGAGTGTGTGTTGTCTTTAGTGCCGTGATGAAGGATTGCCAGTTTGGTGCCTGTGCAGTTTTTCTGTCACGTACAGCATCAGAAATTAAGTCAACTATACTTGACACCTGCTGACCATTGACTGATGTCGTTCCGTTTGTGTCCCAGTTTATAATCTCTTTTGCTTTCGAGGTTGATAAGTGTTCCATCAAAGTCAAAGCTGCGCTTCTGTACTTGCTTGGCATTGCCGTTAAAAGTTGTTCTCTTATTCTACTGTCCGGTGGTGCTTCGGTTTTCTGAGGTGTTTCCTTCACAGTTGGAATTTCAAGTGTAACTGGTTTTTTCTGTTCATTGATAAAGTACAGGTATTTCTGAAGTGCCTGGTCGTACATCTTCCATTTTTCACTGTCTTCAGCTTTTTGTTTTAGAATTTTGTTCATCTCCGTGTCCAAGCTGCTTAGTACATTGCCTGTGGTCCTTGCGGCTGGCTTCTCTTGCAACCTTGCCACCGTTTCGTGTGGTACAAGTACCAGTTTTTTACAGTGTTCCATGTTTTTATGACTTAAATATCAGACTACTTATCACTGGCGCAAGGAAACTTAGAAGAAGTGGTAAGAATGCGCCTCCTTTCTGTGTTAGAACAGCTTTCTTTTTTTTCCAGGATTCCCCCCGCTTTGCCAATCGCTTCAAAATTGTTTTGTGTTTTTTTAGTTTTTGTTTCTGTTTTGGTGTGAGCGGAACGTTTCCGCAAAGAGTGTTGTCACAGATCTCACAAATTGAATACACCAGTCCTTTGTCTGCTTCCCTCAAAATTGCTCTCCGCAAAGACGGACGGCCTCGTTGCAGGACGCGTAGCAAGTCCTTGTGAATGTGACTCTTCTGTGCTGACATGTTTTTTCACTCGATGTTCACTCGAAGGAACATCGCTGCGCTATGATTCCTCTGCGTTCAGGATAGAGCTTTTATACTTTACTTTCGGCACGTAAATTATTGTTGTTTCGTCCGGGAATATGTGTGTTCTGAGTCGTAAGTGATCTTTCTGTCTCACATTAAAATCAAACAAAATGTATGAGTGTCCTTCACGTGTGGCATCCTCGTATGCCTCAAGTAGTGCCCTCCAATTTGAGGGATCAACTTGAAGTACGAAAGTTCGGATCTGTTGGACATCTCGTGGTGATTTTAAAAGAAGAACGTAATGTGCTTGTAAACTTATTTGTCTGAAATTCGGCGGAAACAGACACTGTGACAAGAACCAAAATGAAAGATTTCTGTGATGTGACCCTTTTATCGCAATTTTCAAAAATTCGGGGTTCTTTACTTGGTCCATAAAGTCGTCCACAATTACAAGTTTTGGTCCTTCTCCCGGGGGAAACTGATCTAAGGATGGAGCACCTTCCACAAATGTAACCCCGTGCTCTTTCGCGAGTTCACCAAAAAGGCTTTGGTATTCACTGTAATGCCATATGACTTTTTCAAAAGTGACATTGAACATTTCCGCTCTGTTTTCAACTATTCTTTTGACCAAGAAGGTTTTCCCGCCACCGCTAGGTGCACAGACCAAAACATTTGAGGGGTGAGAGAATCTGAGATCCATGTTGTCCGGTGTATGACTGAAGACTGAATGACGTTTAAGCTGTGTGATTAACATTATATATTTTTCAAAGGGATTTTTTTGAGGTCGGTTAAATGATGTACATATTCAGAGAAAAAAATCATTTATTTCATCACATTATAACAGTAACAGTAAGATTACATTTTTTTTCCTTTCTACAGAGTATATACCACTACACTTGTTTCCGTTTTACGGAAATGTCTAAAAATAAGTCTTTTTACACGATACCAGCTAAGCCCATCCAGTCCACACCCCAGTCGGGGTATGTGAATGTCCTTCACCCCGAGCTGCTCACAAAGGCAAGTTAATTCTAAAAGGCACGTATCTAAGTCTTCGTAAGGGGGGTTGTGGTAATATTTGTCTTTTGTTATGAGATAGAAAATGTATTTCCCTGTTTCGTATTCAATGTGGGCAACTTGCCCGATTTTCTTGTTTTGTTCTTTCAATTCCTGTACGCGTCCAAACTTCCGTTTGAACCCTGACGCAATCCCTGACCCCATCCGCAAATCGGCGGAAACACAGTGTGCCATGCTGTATTGTGGATTTATCAGTAAGTCCCCCTGTATCTCCGTGAGAGTCATGGCTGTAAGTTTTCTCTGTTTCGTGTGGTATTGATGTGAGGGCGTCTGTATGTGTACTGTACACTGGTCTGAGTCCCACTCGGTATTTTATTCCTGAAGCTTAGTTATTGTTTTCGCCACCGCGAGCGCTGGCATCACCACAAAGAGGTTATTTACAGTCAAGCTTATTCGCAGTAACACAGCTGCCGACGAAAATGTGCACAAGTGTCATGAATCATACAAACTTTCAAGTGTCTGTAACAAACTGTAATCGTCATCGTCTAGTAATGTGCCAGTGAAACCGTATGGTACAGTTCTCTCTTGGTCAACACGTCTTCGTTTGTTCAGACAAACTTGCCATTTCTTTGAAGATGGTCGTGACACGATACGCCAACCAGGTAAGCGTACGATTTGGGTTGGGATTTTTATAGTTGTGTGTTCTTTTTGTGTTTGGTAAACCATTTCCTTTAATCTGTCAAATGTGACTGTGTCTGTGCATGAGCTGTTAATCGAAACACCCCTAACCTTAATAATTGTTTTGATGTTATTCAGGTCTCCGCCGACAGCCACACGGAAACTATACGATTTTGCTCCAGATGAAACAAATTCTGTACAAAATGAGTTTTCACCATAATCGTCTGCCAGTTGGTCAGTCAAGTCACCAAGATATTGACCAAGTTCAGGTTCGGGTTCGCCAGGAACAGAGAGGAAACAAACGGAATCTGAAAAAAATCAAAAATCGAAAGGTAAGGTTAGTGTTTGGTTATGCTATTCTTGTCCAGTTTTCTGTTCTCTGTTAAGTACTTACCAGTATCATGATAAAGGGCGCGTTCGCCAACAATGTCAAGATATTTGTACAAGAGTAATCGCCCGTGTGCTGTTGTGTAGGCAGCATGAATTAATGAAGTTGTTTTTAAGCTGTCATCCATATCTTCCACAGGTGTGAAATTGATTTGTAAGCAGTCCTCCCCTAATGGAAGGATTGAATTGATGGTGATGGTGGAATCCTGACTGAGTTTGATGAGTTCTCCATAATCAAAAACAAAAACTGTCTGGGAACGGAGAGTTTTTTCTCCCATTTTGCCCCCTGCAACAAAAAAAGAATATGGTTAGTATGTGTGTGTGTGTGTGTGTGTGTGTGTGTGTGTGTGTGTGGACCTTTTATGTATAAAAAAAATTATTTATATTACTTACAAAAGGAATTCAGGATGAGTTTTGCAAGGAACCTTTTCCCTGGATTTTTTTCCACCCTGTCTTTTCTGATTACAATTCCATCTCTGTCATAAATGTCCTGAATGTACTGATCTTTTTGTTCATCGGTTTTTACATGTGAAGGCCACCCTGATGCTTCTATTTTCAATGCCATATTTTCTCTGACATATGAAGAAAATAAACCATCAGTTTTTGTGTCATGGTCATAAACTTTGACTCCTGGATATTGGTGTACTTCATGAATTTTTAATATTTTGTATCCTTTCTTTGCAGCTAATTGGAGTTCATTTGCACACCATGACCCTGTGAGTGTCCTATTTTCATCGTCATGAACACAGTCATCCTGGATTTGATTCTCAGCACATGATCTGCAGAGTGGAAACATCAGTTTCGAGCAGCATTTGTATGGTAGTACAGGTAAGAATAAATCTT
The DNA here is from genome assembly GCA_038380765.1 of Odontothrips loti. Classification (NCBI taxonomy): domain Eukaryota; kingdom Metazoa; phylum Arthropoda; class Insecta; order Thysanoptera; family Thripidae; genus Odontothrips; species Odontothrips loti. Next base: position 1,038,111 of record CM076250.1, read on the forward strand.
GCGGTGGTAATACTGTGGCTTTGATCACTCCATTCCACTCCTCAAGTTTTGGCATGTTTGTGTCCCCTTCTAAAAATATTTTGGGATGTCCATAAGGATAAGCAGATTTAAAATTGCAAAATGGGTATTCTGAGCAGACATCAAAGAACTTGATTTTTTCTCCTTTGCTTAAGTCTGCCTTTTTGTATGACTTAAGTGCAGAAGTACGTCCACCACAAAGTGCATCACGAATCTTGAGGGGAGGTGTTCGTTTTGTGGGGTTTTGTTCATAGTATGCTTTTAAAGTAGGGTTATGTTTACATTCATGATTGAAATCACATTCCCACATTTCTTTTACTGTGTAACCATGACTCCTGAATAATGCAGTGATTCTCTTTGTCTGTTCGAAGGGATCGCCTGCCTGTCCTGACTGAAGTCGTTCACGAACATCAAGATTTGGAATGCATTTTCGACAGTGATGAAAATAACACCCATGAAATTGATAGATAATTTCCTGTTTTGAACCATCCTGCTTTGTGATCTGTGTGTATCCATCAACAGGGCGCCCCATGACTTTAACTTCACGTCCATTCTCTGCAGTAATAATTTTTGCTTTGTCTCCAAGTTTGTGTTGTTCATAGTCAAGCCACTTGAGGGCAATGAAACTTTGTTTATCTCTACCTCTATAACCTCCCTTTGGAACTATACCTAGGGTATACAGTTGCATATCTTTAAGTCGAAACATGTTCATGCATGCTGATGAAAGAGTTAAACAGTAGTGAAGAGGGTCAAATCCAGCTATTTCAGTGAATAATTTCCTGAATGATTCCATTGCACGTCGTAAAATGTCCACGTCAGATTGACAGTATAGAATAATTTCTAGTTGGAATTGAAACCTAACATTGTTTTCAACTTGTTCATTGTACCATGTATCAAATGTTTTTTTGTCTTTTAGTGACATGGTTGAGGTGCAGTATAAATCTTTGTCTGGCATTGGACCGTCATAGTTATAAAATTCTTTTTTGTTCATGAAGTGCGGGAAATATCCTTTCTTCAGTTCATCCAGTCCAAAGGCTTTTGGTAATGAACTTAATTTTTGTGGTAGAAACATAAGGGAGTCTTTGAAATGAATGTTGCCACATTTTAAACTGATAATTTTTGCACCTTGTAAGATCACTTCTGGCTTAATTTTCATCTCTAAACATTTTTGTAGTAAAAAGTAGGAGTCGAACGAGCGAGCGTTGTGTGCGAAACAGGTAATCTGTGTGTCTTCATTGCAAAGAGATTGTAAATACTTTATAAATTGTTCAACTACATTGTCTCCTGAGTCTTGGCTGAAAGAATCAAAAATGTGTTCCCTCCTTCCGCAGTTTTCGCAAACGTGATCTGTTGATTCTACATGTTCGCAACCATCGCAAACTTGTTGACAAATGAGTAAATTTGGTTTGTGTTCCAACCAGTTGTCCCGAGCTTCAAAATGATCAGACTGTGTTGTCTCGATGTCATAATAAATTCTCATGTACCTTCTGTTTTTGTTCAGAGGCTTAGGCTCCCATGGTGGAACGTAGCAGAGATGATTTTCAGGAACTAATAAATTGCAGTACTGACATTTGATGTGACCACACTTATGCTTGAAGTTGTTCTTTCCTCTCCCATTCAAAGAATAGCTCTTTTCACAAATTTCACAGAATTTCTGAACATCACATTTAGTTCTGTTGTGAGTGAATCGTACTTCAGTTTCATGAAAGTGATAGCATGCATGACCTGCAAAATTTCTGTTGCATTTGTAACACCGTATTTTTTCATGATCGTTGGTTTTTGTGTGATCTGTGTTTGATCCACATCTCCAACACGAACCTTTACATTTGTGGTCTGATGTGTGTGAGTATGGAACGAGGCAATCATCACAAAAGTAAGAGAAACCAAAGACTGTTCGCACAGAGAGTACTCCATAGAAATGTGCTCCATGCCACAATAAGTATATGTTTTTTCGTGGGTTTGATTCAGTGGATAGTGCCCCTTTAAAAACTATTTCTTTTCCGTATTGATCGGTGAACACCACTAGTCTGTAGTCTGGAAGTGTGTTTTGTAATTTGTTCACTTCATCTAATCCACACTTTTCGGCCGGATCAATTCCAGCTGCCTCACACAATTTTTCCGCTTGTTGTCTTTGAACTCTGGATTCTGGCTTCTTAAGACGTGTGAAAGATTGCTGTGATATTTGTTTATGAAGCATTCCCACTGCCACACAACGTGTTAAACACATGTTGTCTTCATTAACTGGATTGAAAAGGAAATTTCCTTTTTGTTTTCTCAGGATAAAATGTGACATTTCCTCATTTAGACGTGGTTTTGCCCGACTTCCCCCTTTTTCGGGGTGGGGGACATGAATATATGAAAAATGTAATGTCCCATTTGTGAGGAAATTTTGATTTGAATTCAGAACGTGACTGACTTTATCTAAAATCACTTGTCCAGAAATTTGATCTGTCCTCCGAAGTGAAAGCCAAATGGGTGAGTCAATGTTTTCTTCCCCTCTGACTTCTACAATACAACTGTCCTCACTTTTAGCCCCCACTGCTTTTCTCTGTCGGTCGAGCATAGTGTCGAATAAATCTGCAAGGTGGTTGTGAACATCAAGTGTTTCCCCCAAATTTTTGACAGAAAATACTTCTTCTCGGAAATCCATCCGAAATCTTTGTAAATGGCGAGTGGTAGAGGATAAAATCTCGATGGTCGGTGCATTGACTTCTTCGTCATTTCCCTCCTGTTCGTGTTCTTGATTTTTACGTTTTCTTTCTGAAGAACCGGGCGTCAGTGGGGGTGCGTCAGGTTGTGAAATTTGGTGTGCTTCTTGTGGTTGTGGAGTGACATCCTCTGTCTGTCTGTTCGATTGGCTCCGTGTGACCGCCCCACCCAGCATGTGTCTCGCCAAGTTGAATGTTGTGTGTACTAGTGGGTTTGCCACCCCGGACTCCTGCATTTGTTCCAAGTAGGCTTTGTATCCCTCTTCGAGAAAGGGAAGGAGACGTGGATCTGCTGTAGCTGTGTCATAGTCATGTGTCACCAAAGCTGCCATGCATGTCATGAAGGCCTCCGCCATCAAGTCCCGTGTGTAGAAACACCCCCCACCCCACTCTTCTAAAATGTTTTGGATGCTCATCGTGTCACTGTGTGTGAAGTGTACGTCTCCGAGCGCGCGATCCAGTTTTATAGGCGCTGGCGCGTGCCGGACAACGGACGGCACAAGTGGTGGGAGTCACAGCGCTGTGCGCTGCGGTGGAGTGGGGCCTGGGGCGGGCAGTGGCGCGGGACGACGCGTGGGGCGGCGCAGCGGGCGTGCGGGCGTCGGCGGGTACCGCCACCGCGGGCGGCGGGGGCGGGGGCGGCGCGGCGGGACGGCGGGCGACGGGTACCGCCACCGCGGGCGGCGGGGCGGCGCGGCGCGGCGGCGGGGCGGGACGGCGGGCGGCGCGGCGGGCGGGCGGCGGCGGATTCTGCGTGGGCGTGGCGTGACCCGGCAGCGCCGGGCGGCGACGTGGGTGAGAGGTGAGGTGGTGTCGCAGAGGGCGCTGGTGTGCACCGAGCGGCCGAACTGAACAGGTGGAGGGGTATTCGGTGGTGGTGGGGGGTACTCGTGTGGGTGCCCGATCGGATGAGACACGAGGATTCAGGTAAGAGGTGAGGCGGTGTCATAGAGGGCGCTCGTGATGCACGGAGCGCCCGAGCGGCCGAACTGTACAGGTGGGGGTACCCCGTGGGTACCAAGAGGGGGGACCGCGCTATAAAAACGCAAGCAGCACCGGCAGAGTCATCACTACTCACTCACATCTCCACACGGCAAACAAACTCAGAGACACTGAACAAACAATGGAGTCCACTGACACAGTCCCACAAAAACGGAAGTACACACGAGTACGCAGGAGTTTGGAAGCGAAGCCTTACGAACGCCCAGAACCACCACAAATCGTGAACGAGGACACGAACATGGACGGGAATTTCTCTCTAAACGTACACGACTCTTTTCTCATGCCAGAATCAGAGAACACCATGCTTGATGATTTGATGAAATCAATTGAAATACCCGATTCGCAGCCAGACATTGCAGACATTCCAGAAACAATTGAAAATCCTGTTCCTGTTCCAACACTCAGTGAGATCGAGGAGGCGCCCCACGGGGTTTTCATGACACCACTTTCTCTTACTGGGGATTTTAATAAAAGGCTTATTCTGGGGTTTGATCTGAAAACCAGTGCGCCATTTGCGTATATCAAGGGTGAGGGCAGAATGTCGGGAAGGGTAAGACTGACGATCGATGAATTGTTTGCTCTTCTGAAAGATGAAGTTTACCACACTATCAACAATTGGTTTTTGGGGAAAGAAAACAGTGTTCTTCCCCTCCACATTGGAGGGCTTATAGTGTCACTTCACACGGCTAACCACGGTGGCAAGTCTATAAAAATCGTACGCAATCGGAATCCCTACCTCAACATTTTTTTGGCACAAATTACATGGTACAAAATTCATGAACACAGAGACTGGATCCGATGTGCACACCAAGAAATCTTTGAAAACTCTAATTATATACTGGCCTACACAGAGCAGTTTGTCAAAGAAACCTCCCAAAACCTCACACAACAGCAGGGTATGAACTACATGAAACTCGTACGAACTGACTCACAGCAGCAGCAGACAATGATCAAAAAAGCCATGAATTCGACATCCACTTACATCACGGCCATGTACTCACAAGACATGTTGATGACACTCAATATTCCTCAACTTCGAGAGCAACTGAAAGTGACAAATTACTATTTCATGAAGGAAAATGTTTTTAAGTTTATGAAAAATATGTGAAGTAGTAGTAGTGTTGATAAAAAAAATGTAATATGTATGTGTCTGTTCTATGTACTGTTTTATCTTTTGAACAATGAAATAAAAAATATTTTTAAAAGTATGTCTCCTTATTTAAAAAGAAAATGCTCTCCTACAAAACTTCCAGGAAAAAAGAAAAAAATGACAAAACGAAAAAAATTAAAACAAACTAAGATTTTTATTTTTTTTAAAAAAAGCAAAGACATTAAAAAGTCCAAAAATAAAATGATCACTTCGGGGGTGTTCGCAGAAGCCCCGTACTTCCCGGGCGTCTCACCCCCTCCCCCAGCCAAACAGGTCCCTATAAAAAGAGAAAAAAGGTAAATAAGTGTCAGTAAGGAATCAGAAAAATAAAATAGATGGAGTAAAAGACTACGAAATATTTACCTTGCGCACGCGGGGAGATCGCCTCAAACGCAGGTCGATTGGCCCTGCGGTCTGGGATGGTGACTCCGCCGCCAGCCGCGGGGAGCGCCGTGGGGAGAGTTGGAGAGCTGGCACGTCCGCTCTCTGAAATTAAAAAAGTCAGTTAAACTTCAGAAAAATGAACAGAGGTGACTCCGTCCCCGTTGTCAAAATCTCGGCGCCAGCTCCTTCAACTCGACGCCTCGATCCGGTGCAAAAACAGTGTGGCAAAAAAAAGCTCACCTTCTTTGGAGTTATCCTCAGGTCGATCGGACCTGACGGTGACTCAGCCGACAGTCGCCCCGCCAGACGCGGAGAGCGCCTAGGCGTAAGCCTAGTCGCGTCGGGGGTCACGCACTCCACGCGCCGCGTCGGACCTGACGGTGACTCAGCCGACAGTCGCCCCGCCAGACGCGGAGAGCGCCTAGGCGTAAGCCTAGTCGCGTCGGGGGTCACGCACTCCACGCGCCGCGCCTTGGTGCGCGGCGCCCCGTAACTCCGGACCCAAGGGGCCGGGGATTCCGGGGACTGAAAATACAAGAAGAGTTGGTAAAACCACTTGGAAACGAAATAAAAAATACGGTTCTCATTATAAGGTAAAAGCAACCCACCGCCGCAAACACCAGTCGCCTCTTGGCGGTCGTCGTGGCGGGGGTGGCAGGGACGGCGGGGGCGTCGGGGGCGGCGGGGGTGACAGACACCTGAAAAGAAAAAACATTTAACCGAATTCGAAAACGTATGCATGTACATGCACACGCGTTCCCCACACACACACACACACACACACACACACACGCGCGCGAGCGCGCGCACGCTCGGGGGGGGGGGGGGGGGGGGGCATAGGTCTGAGAAAACCATCGTCGGATGTGTAATTTGCAAGCAAATTGAACATTGCGATGGTTCACTGAGAGAAACGCCGTGCAGTGCAGAGTATAATTTGTGCCAAATTGCAAACTGCACTACGCACCGCTAAGAGAAAGGGGGGGGGGGGGGATGACCACCTACCACAGGTTTTGTGGCGCTGCTGCTCCCGCTGCTGGTGCTGCTGGTGCTGGTACTGCTGCTGCTACTGCTGCTGCTGCTGCTGCTGCTGCTGCTGCTGCTGCTGCTGCTGCTACTGCTGCTGCTGCTGCTACTGCTGCTACTGCTCCTAGTGCAGCAGCAGCTTCTTTTGTCTCTTATGCATGAACACTTCGATGACATGATGATGACCAAACGTTTCGCCAGGTTGGACAAGACTGAGACTCAGTCCAGCCCCCAGCACCCGCGCCCCGAGTGCTCGCCCAACGTGGTGGCCGTATCACAGGAAAAGGGGTTTCTTATTTCTGCCCTTGAGACTGGCCTGACCGCTGAGCGACTGGCCGCGCAGACGCGCTCTGTGCCGTTGTTTTGACGCCAGAGAAGCATAAAAACTAAAGGGGTCGGTAGGATTTTTCATTTACGCGTCGAACGTCGTCGTAGAACGTCAATATGGCCCTTATTCATCTCTGCGCTGCTTTTGCTTTAAATTTCATTTTCGTTGAACTCCGACCAATTTTTAATGACACCGGGCGTAATCAGGCTGAAGTGGTACATGAAAACGGTCCGCAGGGGGCAATATCGTTTTTGGACGGCTTGACATTTTTCGTTCTGATTTTCATTGTCCTTCCATGCGGAGTAGTGCTGAATTTAAAAACAGACGAAAGCAATGTATCAGAAAATGTAAGCGACCGCTCAGACTCGTCCAGTTTAGATCTCTCCCGGCTTCAAAGGAGTGCGACGATATAGGATCAATTATTTGGAGGGAATGATCTCTCCCTCTCTCTCACTCACCCACACACACACACACACACACGTCGGTGGCCGCTGGATGCCGGGGGGGGCCCTGACGGGTGACGAGGGTGACGGGGCCGTGGGCCCCGGGGGGGACACGTGAGGGACGCGGGGGAGGGGACGCGGACGGCCTGACGCATACCCGAAGCGCCGGGGGCTAGTACCCGAACGCATACAAGTGTGGTGGGGACACTCGGGGGACACACGAGGTGCGTACCGCGGCGCGCGGCGGCGCCACGCCCCGGGGGTTATGGAGAGAGGTGAGGTGAGGGAGTGCGGACCGCGGTCAAGTGTGGTGGGGGCTTCGGTGCGCATGAGCACAGCGGGGGCGGTCTGCACCGCTACCGATACCGCCCGGCGACACACGGAGAGGGGGGAGGGGGAGGCGGCCGGGCGCTGCCGCCGGCGGCACGGGGCACCCGCAGAAGCCGGGTCAGGAGGGTATAAAACGGGGCGCCGGGGCTGAGAGAGGCATCACTTCACACTCGCAGAACACTCCACCCCACAGAAACACCTTCAACACAATCAGACATGACAGAAGAAGACTACGAGGACATTACCTCATACCTGACCACGATCAGTTTCCCAATGGCACTCGGTATGGTACCCCATGGCGATACATATTTTATGCAATATGCTTTACTAGAAAAGAGAAAGGAAACATTCAAACATTGGCCCTATTCGTATAAGACTGTGACACCTGACACTTTGAGTCTAGATGGGTTTTTTTACATGGAGGCGGAGAATGAAACTCCCAGTAGTGAAAGTCCAGGGCGTTGTCTCTGCTTTAGCTGTGGCCTAGGGTTATGCAATTGGGACACTGACGACGATCCATCCGTCGAACACGCAAAATTTGCCCCTTACTGCGGGTATTTACAGCAGAGAAAGGGGAGGGAATTCATTGGCGATGTTCAACAGAAAATGTGGCAAGAGGCCGAAGTGCCGGAAAATTGGCTTAAAATGATACAGACAAGAAACTCACATCACACCCCAAGTACTGCTCAGTTTCAGAAACTCGAAAGAGGAGAACAACTTACCGATATTGATGAACAATACATTACATCGGCAATTGCTTCGTTTGACGATACAGATATTGATAATTTCATAGTGGCATTGACGTCGATGGATCCAGAACACGATCACAATACAGACACGGTGGGGATGGGGCCATCAAACACGACAAGGGTCGAAACGGAAGCTAGGATCTCGGAACAGACACAAATATCGGTAAACACACTTGCAGAAAAACAAAGTGAAACTTCAAATTTAGGGACGCCTCAGGACACAACCGAGACACAGGAGGGGAGGGGGATTTGTAAAATCTGCTTGGAACGTGAAGTGGCTATTGTGTGCCTACCATGCCAACATCTCTTTGCGTGTACTGAGTGCATGCCAACTCTAGACAAATGTGCTGTATGCCGCAAATTTATTGTTTTTACGCTGCGCGTATTCATGTCATAATATTTGTGTATTTTTCTGTTTTTATATTCTTATTATTATACTCTTATGTATTTGTAGTGTTTTATCAGTATTTTTCTTGCTTGTATCGCTTTGTATGAAAATAAAATGTAAAAAACGTTACCCTGTGTGTTTTTCCTTCATGAAACCCCTGCTTGATATGCAACCCATACCACGCCGCAGTGAGATGAGAGAGACGAGCACGGCGCTCACACAACGATAAGCACGCGCACGAAAATGAGTCAGCGCAGGAAAGAATAATCACATGATTAGAAAGCGGTACCTTGATATGCTTACCCCGGGAAGGTATGCATGTGATGTCATAGCCGGCAGCCCCTGGAAGGTATGCATGTGATGTCATAGCCGGCAGCCCCCCCCTGGAAGGTAGGTGCACCCGGTACCTCGGTGCTTGCCCCTGGAAGGAAGGTACACCCCGGTACTGGCCTCCCCGTACCGGGCGCGTCTGACTACGGATCAGAAGATTCCAGGTTCGAATCCTGGCAGGATCGTTGTCAACTTTTTGCACTGCGCTCCTTTTCGGCCGGTCGTAGAGGAGTCCGGCTAGTCAGGATTATCGCCGCCAGGGGGCGCCGCGGTCTCAGAGCCGTCGCGAGCTGCCCATGTTTGGCGTCCGAAACGGGGGCCACACGATGGCGCAGCAAACCTTTCAAGGGTCGCAGCCGGTGCCTTGGCCGCTTCCCTGCCCGACCGAGCGCTCTGCACGGCTTGCCGGGTGCAGCGGGCGGACAGTCGGCGGGACCATAAGCGAGGCGCCAGCCGCGAGCGTTTGCCCCTGCGCCGCCCGGCCCTACATATACGAGCTCCGCGGCGCGTGTCCAACGTACTCGCTTCGGCGGTACATATACTAAAATTGGAACGATACAGAGAAGATTAGCATGGCCCCTGCGCAAGGATGACACGCAAAATCGTGAAGCGTTCCACATTTTTGGCCCCTGTTTGCCAATAGCCCGACGGGCCAAATGCTAGCAAAATCTCAACATTCGGTAACACAAATTGTTACACGGTATAGAGGGGTTGGCAGGCCTGTTTAACATATTGTTAACATGCCCATGTAAAAGAAAAAGGTATATGCGCATATTCAAGGTGTTAGCATTGGCCGAATAGCAACAGCCTAGCATTCTACGATAGCAGCAATGTCGTCGTTGTTGCGGCCGCTGATGCCACACAATCGTCTACTAACAGAATACCAGCAAGGCATGTCGGCCTAATGTTACCCATTCAATGACCAGCATAATACCAGCAAGGCATGTCGACCTGATGTTAGCAAATGTCAGCAATACACGATCCCAACATTACAACACTCCTTGTGAGTGATATGGTGATTTGTGTATGGTAGCGCTCGTCACCCTGCCTCCTGAGCCCGTTGCGCACGTGCAGAGTGATTCGGACCGCTGGCCGCGGGTCTCACACAGAGCATCGGTGGTTCAGTGGTAGAATGCTCGCCTGCCACGCGGGCGGCCCGGGTTCGATTCCCGGCCGATGCATTGCATTTTTGTCCCTTCTCCGAGTGCACGACGTCACAGATTGCAAGCATTGTCACGTGTGTGCGCCGTCGCTCGCCTCCGCGCTCACCGAGCCTCCGTGGCGCAATGGTTAGCGCGTTCGGCTGTTAACCGAAAGGTTGGTGGTTCGACCCCACCCGGGGGCGCGTCCCTTTCATTTTTGGATGCCCCCCGCCCATGTCGGCGCGCCTCCACCCCGTTTGCGCACTCGTCTCTGCCATGTCCTTGAGAACGCCGGCCGCCCCCACCTCCAGCGACCGTGTGGCCTAATGGATAAGGCATCGGACTTCGGATCCGGGGATTGCAGGTTCGAGTCCTGTCACGGTCGGGGCAAACGTCGTCTGTACTTTTGCTCCAGTGGCCCGCCAACCTTACATTCAATTTTATACGTGCGCGGCGAACTTGTTTTTCTTGTCGTCGTCCGTTTTAAGTTTTTGCGCTATTTAACAGGAGGCGTTTCTGGCCTCGTGAGGCGTTTCTGGCCTCGTGAGGCGTTTCTGGCCTCGTGAGGCGTTTCTGGCCTCGTGCGAGGCGTTTCTGGCCTCGTGAGGCGTTTCTGGCCTCGCGAGGCGTTTCTGGCCTCGTGAGGCGTTTCTGGCCTCGATCTTCGCCACGTGAGGACAGATACGCTATCTGAGCTCGTGCATCACTCGCGCTCGTGTTCCAGATATGCCTCAGCGTTTCGTGGCCTGGCCTCGTGAGGACGGATGCGCTCTGAGCAGGATCGAACTGGGGACCTTCTGCGTGTTAGGCAGATGTGATAACCGCTACACCATGGAATCGCCATGCAGGCGTTGGCCACGTGCACGGTCAGCTTACAAGATCAGCCTCCCACTGGCGCATACGTGCGGCACCCATCCGAAACCGAGGCAGGCGACACACACACACACACACACACACACACACACACACACACACGGAGAGAAAAAGAGTGACAAAAAAAAAAAGAAAAAAGTTTGGCTGCGACAGCCGGGAATCGAACCCGGATCAACTGCTTGGAAGGCAACTATGCTAACCACTACACCACTGTCGCTCCGTGAACACGGGTCCGTCGCTCTGGGCGCGCACTTTGCATGAGACGCCGCCATTCCGCCCTCAGCACGTCCTTTTGCGGCCTCACGCGCCTTTTCAGGCGTCGCCCCTTTGCCCTTTCCATCTTTTGCAGACGCGCAGAAACCATGTGCAGCGCGAGTGGCGCGAAAGGCCGCCGTCGTGCAAATGGGTGCGTGGCCTGGACGTCCTCGACGCTATCCGGTATGGTCTAGTGGTTAGGATTTCTGGCTTTCACCCAGGAGGCCCGGGTTCGATTCCCGGTACCGGAATGTTATTTTGTCTCATTTTATCGGAGCATGTCAGCAAAAGGATAGGAATAAAAGAAATTACAAAGTCCGAAAAAGAAGTTCCTTCGAGCCGGATTTGAACCAGCGACCTATGGATGCCCGCAAGGCGACGGTGCGTCGCTGACCACCTACAGTCCACCGCTCTACCAACTGAGCTATCGAAGGACATTGCGGTGCTGGTCGCTCGCGGCTGGCCACACGTAACGCGGCGCTTGGCCAGCCAGCCAGCCAGCCAGCCAGCCAGCCAGCCAGCCAGCCGTCGTGGGCAGAATGCAGAATCCGCGCCCGAGGCGTCCGGAGGGCGTCCGAGGTGCGTTCGAAGTGCGCTTGAAGTGCGTGGAAGTGTGACTAGGTGACTTGGTGCAGTTGTGCAGGTGTGCAGTTGTGCGTGTTTGCGTGTGGTTTTTTTCCCGTTTGTCATTTGGCTTGCCTATCAAGAGGATGCAGTATGCAGGATGCAGGATGTCAGCGCACGGTACTTATAGAGCAGTGCTCGTGAGCGATGCGACTTTTTTCTTCTTTCCCTTTCTTTTGGGTTTCTTGCATTTCGATTCGAGTGCGTGAGCCGCCAGGTAGCCCGGCTAGCTCAGTCGGTAGAGCATGGGACTTTTAATCCCAGGGCCGTGGGTTCAAGTCCCACGTCGGGCGGCTTCTTTTTCTTTTTTTCTTTCTTTTTTCCCGCAAAAACGGATCCAAAACGGGGAAAAAATGAAAGCACGTGCCGTGACCAGGATTCGAACCTGGGTTATTGCGGCCACAACGCAAGGTACTAACCACTATACGATCACGGCTAACTGTTGGCGTGTCCGTCGGCCACTGGCCACCGCCTGCCCACTCTTCGCATCGCATCGCGCTCCCCGCCGCTGTTCACCAGGATACCGCGTAATAGTAGGTAGTTTGTGGAAGGCACCTGGATGGAGGTACCGCAACTGGGCCAGATGGAGATGGCAATTCGTCACAGAGCAATCTCAACGGGGGTGTAGCTCAGACGGTAGAGCGCTCGCTTTGCATGCGAGAGGCACGGGGATCGATACCCCGCATCTCCACTCGCCATTTCTTTTCTTTTAAGTTTTTTTTTTTTTTTTTTTTTTTCTTTTCTGTTGTTGAAATGCGACAGCAGACCAGAGAATTAACGGGTACGACAAAGTACGCAAGAGGGCACGAAAGTACTCAAAGCACACAAAAGTTGCGGTGCTCTTTGCTCCAGCCCCACTTCGCTCCAGCTCAGGGAGCAAAAAGAGAATGACAGCGGTGGGATTCGAACCCACGCCCCTAGGAGAGACTGGTGCCTAAAACCAGCGCCTTAGACCACTCGGCCACACTGCCCCGCACACCACTTTGCCCCACCTGCTTCCGTCTTGCGGGCTGGCCAGCGTCATATTCAGACGAGCCGTGTCCGGCTGGCGCTCGCTGCTGATATCGTCTGGCGTCTTCATGCCCTTCCTGCACCTTCCTCCGCACTCGCCAACTTTGCGCAGCGGCGTGATCGTTACCAATGAGGTTCATCCGAGGTGCGATTATTGCTAGTTGAAAACTTTTACCAATACCTCGCCCGGCGGACCTGAAATATGGTCCACCATGGCAATTTTTGACGGCCTCTCGCCTCCGGGGGCCCAATAACACACACTCTCTGCAGCCCCCGTGACGCCCAAGTGAGTGCCAGAAGCAGTGTCACTTCTTGGTGCGGCATCTGCTCAACGTCTCACATGAGTTGACCGGGCGGGCAGTAAGCGCAACGCACTTGCAACGTTTCGTCGACTGCCTGGTGCCTTGCCGGTTCCCCTTCACGATCGTCCAGCTCCGTCACATGGCGGCCGCTGCACAATTCCCTGCCAACCGGATGGCCCGTTGGTCTAGGGGTATGATTCTCGCTTCGGGTGCGAGAGGTCCCGGGTTCAAATCCCGGACGGGCCCTTCCATGCTGCACATAACCTCTTCTTTTTCCTCGCCTTTTCTTTGGTTTCAATTCGTGTAGTGCACAGCGTCGACCCTTTTCCAACTGGCCCGTTGGTCTAGGGGTATGATTCTCGCTTTGGGTGCGAGAGGTCCCGGGTTCAAATCCCGGACGGGCCCTCTCTTTTTTCCCCCCCTTTTCTTTTTTCCTTTCTTTCTTTCTTTCTTTCTTGCATTTCGTCTCTTTCGTGCCCCATTGCACAATCCAGTGTGTGACACGGGAAATGTCCATTCAATCCCCGGCCTTCTTCTGCCCGAATACCAATGGCACGGCTCTAACATCACCAAAAGTGGAGCCGAGCTGGCACACTCCTAGTGATGTTAGGTTGCGTTAGGCAAGGTTAAGTTAACCAAGGTTAGGTTAAGTGAGGTTAGGTGAGGTTAGGCGAGGTTAGGTTAGGCGAGGTTAGGTTAGGTTAGTTGAGGTTAGGTTAGGTTAGCTGAGGTTAGGTGAGGTTAGGTTAGGTTAGGTGGGTTAGGTTAGGTTAGTTGAGGTTAGGTTAGGTTAGCTGAGGTTAGGTGAGGTTAGGTTAGGTTAGGTGGGTTAGGTTAGGTTAGTTGAGGTTAGGTTAGTTGAGGTTAGGTTAGGTGAGGTTAGGTTAGGTTAGGTTAGGTGAGGTTAGGTTAGTTGAGGTTAGGTTAGTTGAGGTTAGGTTAGGTGAGGTTAGGTGAGGTTAGGTTAGGTAGGTTAGGTTAGGTTAGGTTAGGATAGTTGATGTTAGGTTAGGTGAGGTTAGGTGAGATTAGGTTAGGTTAGGTTAGGTAGGTTAGGTTAGGTGAGGTAAGGTTACGTTGTCTACTACATTATTTCACCCGTGCCAGACCTGCCCATCGCGATCGGTGACTGGAGCCCAGGTCACACGTCACACACCAACTGGCCCCATGGTGTAATGGTGAGCACTCTGGACTTTGAATCCAGCGATCCGAGTTCGAGTCTCGGTGGGACCTGCTCGTTTTTCTCCTGGTTGTCCCCCTTTTCTTTCCTTTTACAAGTTTAGCTTTTACTTCACTCACTTGCCACGCCACTTTTCATACTGCGTTGCCGAAGAAAAGAAAAAATAAATAAACGAGAAGACACTCGACACGAACAACAAAACAGATTATGGCAGCGGTGGGATTCGAACCCACGCCCCTAGAAGAGACTGGTACCTGAAACCAGCGCCTTAGACCGCTCGGCCACGCTACCCGCCGTACCACCCCTAGTTGAACGCAACGTGTGAATCAAGCAAAAGACGATGAATGAGAATGACTGGAACGGGTTCCGGCACCACGTGAGCCGTCGACAGCTGGGAGTTGTGGCGCACTCCTGTAATCCGGCGACCCGGAAGCTGAGGGATGCGGATGGCATTGAGTCGGGGTGCACCGGAACCGTCGCCGTCGCGTCGATCGGGTGTCCGCACTGGGCTTGCCATCAACATGCGCTCGCTAGAGGAGTCTGGCTGCGTGCAGGTTGGCTAAGGAGGGGCGTATCGGGTCAGGGGGAAACCCAGCAGCCAAAAGCACCCGTGGTGAGCCGTAGTGGGACCGCGCCCGAGAGCGGAGGCGCGCTTTCGGCCCGGCTCGTACGATCAGACCATCTCTCATATTTTTAATTTTGCCGCACGCTAAAATGTATTTATTTCCTTTTCCGACATGGGGCCTTCATGGCTCAGTGGTTAGAGCACCGGTCTCGTAAACCGGGGATCGGGAGTTCGAATCTCCCTGAGGGCACTTTTCTTCTTTTTTGCTGTACGGCGTATCTCTCTTCTGTCGCACTTTTTGCTGCAATCGTACCGGGGCTTCCACTCTCACAACAGCCCCTGTGGCCTAATGGATAAGGCATCGGCCTCCTAAGCCGGGGATTGAGGGTTCGAGTCCCTCCAGGGGTAGGTTCCGCTTTTATTTTGCGATAATCGCCCTAATTGCATTTTGTACCCGTCGGACGGGGAGGAAGGCAAGAAAAGAAGAAGAAGAAGGAAAATAAAACGATGTCAGAAGTGGGATTTGAACCCACGCCCTCAGATGAGGACCAGAACACTCGGCCCTACGTTTCTGTTGGGCAAGGGTGCTTCCCTTGAGTCTGGCGCCTTAGACCGCTCGGCCATCCTGACACGACGACTGTCGACGGGCGCGTACAGCACCACCTTTCGTCCGGCTCCGAACGACCAAACTAGCGACTCGAAGTCCGTGCCGCTTTGCCGCTCGGCGCTGCTGCCGAGCACGGCCGCTTTCGCCCAGTCAATGCCCTTCGTTTCTCTGGTGTGCCTAGACCACTTTTCTTGTGCTGACCGCCGCACGACGACCCACCCTTCATCGCCGCCCGGCTAGCTCAGTCGGTAGAGCACGGGACTCTTAATCCCGGGGTCGTGGGTTCGAGCCCCACGTTGGGCGTGTATTTTTTACTTTTCGTGCCGCGCTACATCTTTAGCAAACCGCTGACACCAGTCCCAGCACGGCCCAGTTTTGGTGCCGCGCTCCCCGCGCCGTAATGTCTCGCACGCAGCTGAAACCGGGCCGTGCACGGCGCCCAGCAAGGTCACGCATCCGATATGGTCTAGTGGCTAGGATACCTGGCTCTCACCCAGGAGGCTCGGGTTCGATTCCCGGTATCGGAAATGCTTTTTTGCACGCACTCATCACCCCGCCCTCTCTCCCTCTCCTCTGCCTGGTTCCGCCGGACTGCGCTACGCTGTGCGCTCGAGCACCTGCCGCCGAAGACGCCATGTGACGAGGTGGCCGAGTGGTTAAGGCGTTGGACTGCTAATCCAATGGGCTCTGCCCGCGTGAGTTCGAATCTCATCCTCGTCGGTCCTTTTTTTTTTTTTTTTTTTTTTTTTTTTTTCTTCCTCTCTTTCTATTTTTTTTTATTCTTTTCTTTTTCAAATTCAGCTTTCTCGCTCCATCCAATAGCGAAAGAAAAAGGCAGAGCGTGTAGCGTGCTCGGCTCGCCAACTTTGCTGTTTCAATATCACCTATCCTTCTCCTGCCAGGCTCAGAATCGGAACTCTCCCTCTCTTGGCAGCATCGTTGATGTGCCGAGGCCGAGACGGTTGCGTTTGAATCATGTGGACCGGGCCAGCGCGAACGCAAGCCCGACTATCAAAAATTTCACGCCCGAGGTACCTGCATTTGAGGTACTCGCAGAGGTCAACGGCGTCGATAGTGCAATGACACCGTCTCGCCCTGGGGGAACCGCCTTCATGATCACGGTTGAACCCCTGCGCCAGGTAAGTATAACTCGAAGCGGGTCGGACACCAACGCCGTCCACGCGCGCCCTACGCTGTCACACACGGCGAGCGAGCGGACGATGTCCGAGAGACGGCGGCGAATACCCACCAGCCGCCAGAGGGCGCCTGTGATCGCCAAAAAACCGTCCGACCCGCTCGCGCGGCTGATATGTACCGGCCGTGCGGCCGGGTGGGCTGCAGCGAGTCGCGTCGTGCACAGCGCAGCGCCACCTTCCAGTCGAACAAATCTTTCGCCTTTTACTAAAGATTTCCGTGGGGGTGGTGCACTATCATGCGCATCGTCCGATTTTTGTCAAAGCCCTGCTCTCGACGAGCGGGGCTAATGATTGGCTGGTGTAGAGAGTGCCTGTCGGGAAGCGTGTACTCGTGCATTTCTCAAGGAGGCAACGCAACGTTCATCAAGGTCGACAGCGAGTTCATTTTCGCGTTCGACGGGACGGTGACGGGTGCCATGTGCAAAATAATGAATCGGAGATCGCCAGCAATAGTGTCGCAAAGTGGGCACAAAAGAGGGGTCCGTCCGGGATTTGAACCCGGGACCTCTCGCACCCTAAGCGAGAATCATACCCCTAGACCAACGGACCGCATCTGTGAGTGTGTGACGACGTGAAGAGAATGATACAAGAGGTGCGAGCGCCCAATCTACTCAAATAGACCAAAAGGAGTGCCTCCAGAGAGAATCGAACTCTCGACCCCCAGTTTATATTGATATTTATTCAAATATAAAAATTTGTTGGACATGTTTGTTTCAAGAGTTATAAAGTTGCGTTGCTTTGTTAGCGAGCAAGTAAAATGACTTGGTGGTTAAGAAAACTAGACTGGTGCTCTAACCACTGAGCTATGGAGGCGGCGTTGAAGTGGACGACGACGCCGTCGCGTCTCTTGGAGAACGCGAAGGTGGCGGTGGGCGCAGCATAAAGAAAGGTCCCACCGAGATTTGAACTCGGATCGCAGGATTCAGAGTCCTGAGTGCTAACCGTTACACCATGGGGCCATGCGTGGTGCGCCGGCCGAGACTCGCGGCACACATGACGCCTTAGACCACTCGGCCAACCTGACGTCACCGCTGCCGAACTTCGCTTGAACGCACCGGCGCTGGCGCGTCTGCAGCGGAACGACGTGCCATTGGCGGCCGACGCGGCGACCGTACACGTCATGGAGCTGCGGTGTCCGAGTGGTTAAGGAGTTGGACTAGAAATCCAATGGGCTCTGCCCGCACAGGTTCGAGTCCTGTCCGCAGCGTCGGCACTGACTCTACTCCAGTTCATTTTTCTTTTCAATTCCGTTCCCGCCCCGCCCTCGAGTGGCGGACTGGAGAGCGCCCGCGCATCACCGGGTAGGCAGCGCGCTCAGCAGCCGTGCCCGGCGGGCTGGCCTACCCTATCGGCTGCAGGCGCCGTGCACCAGCCAGCCCTCTCCTCTCCTTACGCGCTGTCTAGAATGTGGCGTGGTTCGATCGTGCAAGCAGAGTGGCGCAGTGGAAGCGTGCTGGGCCCATAACCCAGAGGTCCGAGGATCGAAACCTTGCTCTGCTATCCGGCTTCAAATTTTTTACCCGAGTTCACTTCATCTTCCCGTTTTTATTTTTACTCCTTCTGTGTGGTTGTGTTTTTCTCAACGTTGTGGTGGTGGTGGTGGTGGTGGTGGTGGTGGTGGTGGGGGGGGGGGGGGTCAAAAAAATAAATGAAAGGGGACACCCGGGTTTGAACCAGGGACCTCTCGATCTGCAGTCGAATGCTCTACCACTGAGCTATGTCCCCGGACGCCAGAGGGGCTCGTGTCCTCACCATAGCTACTCCGTGTACTCGGGTTCGGCGGGAAAGCAGCCCAGCTTTGCCCGCGGCTGATCTGCAACGGTCCGCCAAGTGGTCGGGACGGACGAGACCGCCCCGGACTTTTAAGACTGTACTTCACAGGATCTTTTGTTCCATACGAAGTGTGTTTTCATGCTAGGCAACCACCCGCGTTGCAGTAAGGTTAGGGACAAGTGGGGTCAACCCTGGCGACCCAGAGATTTTTGGCACTCTTCGCTGTCTGGCGTCGAGTGCAAGCTGCCTTGAACCTCAACGGTTCGGCAGACACCCGAGGGAGTCCCGGCTACGGCTGGGCGGCGGATTCGGCCCGCAGCTCCCGGAGGCGGTGGGGCGTCATAGAGGTGGCGTCTTCCCGAGTAAAGCGTTGAGCTCTCGCTAAGCACCAAATTCCTCCGCTGGCGACCAGGCAAGGCTGCTCAGAGCAAATCTGAGTAGTGCACCCCGACCAGTGACACTCTACACCCTCCCCGGGGTCCACCTGGGGAGTGGTAACAACGCAGACCACACCGTCAAGATGGACTCCATCTTCGACCCGCTGGACAAGATGGACGTCGACTCGGCGCTTGAAGTCCAACGCCGTGACGCGAACACCAGCCAAGAAGTTTCCACTCTGAACAGCTTGTGGGGCACCATGAACATCCCCGTGGCTACCTCCACGGCGACGGTCACCACGACCACAGTATCCATTTCATCACCTATCACCTCAATAGCAAGTGGCTTTCCTACCCTGAGTACCACGAGCACCATGAACAACTCTACCCCCACCAGCAGTTGTGAGGCAAACCGCAAAAAGCCAAAGAAGAAGCAAAAGCGGCATAGACAGCACAGCATCGCTGAAGACTGGGATGAATCCGAAGACGAGAAGGAAAACTCTGACGAAGACGACAAGAAGCAAGAGCTCATGAAGAACAGAGCAAAAGCCAAGGAAGAGGCAGAACAAAGAGCCGCGGCTGCAAAAGCAAGGATGGCAGCAAAGCAAGCAGCAGATGCCGCTATCAAAGCCAAGAAGAAAGAAGAAGAAGCACCTAAGGACCCCAGGAAAACCCCAAGAAAGGAACGACCACCACCTATTGTCATTGACCGTGTCAAAAACTTTGCCATGTTGCAAAAGGAGCTCCAGGGCAAGATGGCGGGCAAATTTGAATCCCGCGTGCGTGGGAGCAAAATTGAGCTGATGACGAAAACCCTAGACGACTTCGCAGAGACCCGCGACCTCCTCAAGAACATGGACGTAGGAACACACACCTACCAGCCGCACAACGAGAAGGGACTCTCGAAAAGGATCATCATCAAGGGTATCCATCCCACCTACACAACAGCCGATATTGGCGAAGAGCTAACTAACAAAGGTTACGACGTCGAAGAGATCCACCGCTTTGTGAACAGAGAGAAGATGACAGAATCCAACACGGTTGCAGTGACGCTTACCAATAACGAAAAGGCAAGAGAAATTAAATCAGAGACGAGGCTGCTCAACCAAGTGATCCAAATCGAAGACGAGAAGAAGACAAGAATTACCGTGTGCAGAAAATGCTGCAAGTACCATCATGCCACCAAGTACTGTGACCCGCTCCCAGGAGACCTCAAATGCGGCTTCTGCGCCAAGAACCACGACTACAACAGATGTGAAGAACATGAGGCAAGGTGTGGGAGATGCGGGGGCCCCACCCTGTATACGCCTTCAGCTGCCCAGAATACCAGAAAGAAAATGAAAAAAGCTTTAAGCAGAAAACTCAAACCCCAAAACAAAAATTTGTCCCGGCACCACCTCCCGCGGTGAATCCGTGGACTCAAACAAAAGAAAAAGAAAACAGCAAAAAAGAAGAAAACAACAATAACAACAACAACAACAGCAACAACAACAGCAAAAACAACAACAACAACAACAACAACAAAGCAAACAACTCCTTCCTCGGTGGAATCATGCAAGACATCAAAGATCTCATCCAACAAGGAATACTGCAGCTAAAAACAACCTTCACCGAACTCCTCCAGTCTATGATAGACGAGTTTAAACAATCATTCTGCCACATCGTCCAATCATTTTCAAACTAATCACGTGGAATATCCTAAGCCTCAGCCAGCGCAAAGACGAGCTGGCATCCCTCCTGGTCCAACACCAACCTGCAGCAGTGATGCTCCAAGAGACCTTTATGAAGCCCCACACAGAAGCGCCGCAGTTCCACCAATACACCATATATCGCAAAGACAGGGACGGTCAGGCCACCAAAGGAGGTGTCGCGATTCTTGTCCACAATTCAATGCCAGCCGAGGAAGTCAGACTTAAGCTGGGAAACATTGAGCACGTGGCTGCGGGTGCACGACACACTGCTGGTGTCAGTGTACCTGAAAAGGAAATTACTGAAAAAGGACTTCCAAACCCTGGACAAAATTCAAGAACCAGCCATACTCATGGGGGATTTCAACGCCGAATGCACAGCCTGGGGAGACCCGGTCGACAGGCAATATGGCATACACCTAAACAACCTATGTCCACAATACAAACTAGAGATCCACAGACCAGCAGAAGAGACAACTACGCCACAGAGCGCCGGAAAAAGGGCATCAATCCTTGACTTCGCCATCACCACCAAAGACAGACATGTGACATCCATCAAGACCCTCACCAACGAAGCAACATCATCAGACCACTTCCCAGTTCTTGCGGAGGTCAAATCATTTGGAGTGAAGCCAAAGTTTCGACACTTCGCTCTCAAAACAAACTGGTCAAGGGTAACAGAGC
Organism: Odontothrips loti; assembly: GCA_038380765.1. Lineage (NCBI taxonomy): Eukaryota > Metazoa > Arthropoda > Insecta > Thysanoptera > Thripidae > Odontothrips > Odontothrips loti. The sequence goes on from CM076250.1 coordinate 1,059,241, forward strand.
ACATGGAAAGACCGTGGCACCTAACCTACAACATAGAATACGATATAGAGCACTTCACTTCAGCATGCCAAGTCGCACTACTGAATGCCACAAGACCTGTTCCACTCAGAAGGAAAGAACATGTGTTATTGCCGGTAATTGTATACTATAGCGGCTTCTCGCTTTAGAGGTTGAGTTTGGTCAATTATGATAGGTATGGATGTGTAGAACTTTGCTACGTTCTTATTTTTTGGCGCTCTGCCACCGTTCACTTTTAAATTAATAAAATGTGTTCCGCCCTTAACCTTACATCGCCGTACACCACCCTCCCTCACATCACACAACACGGATGAATCGGGCAATGAATACCGACTGGATTCTGAGATTCACACTCTGGTACACAGATGAAGAGTTTTGAGAGACATCATGTATGCGTTGGATGTCCTAAATGCAGTATTTTAGAATGTCTAAATTCGCCGTGGATCGTCGGAAGCAGACGTCATAGGTAGATGATGAGCGGTCACTCTAGGATGGCAACGGAGCAACACCTCCTAGCGGCCGTCGCGGAAAGCTCGTCGCGACACGTCGGTAAAACAGGTCCATCCCGATCTGACAAGTGGTGGTCGTCGTTTGGTTAGGTTAGTTAAGTTGTTATTTCTTCATCTGCTTGATTGTGTGTTCAAGGTATAGGTGTATTTTTGTGTTCAGTTCGTTATGTTGTATTGTTTGTTTACTTTCTAATTCAATATGTGTTTTTGTGGTGCAGAGTAATGTTTGTGCAATTCGTGTGCAAAAATTTGACTACCTCCTTCAAATCTTTAAATTGGTAGGGTCTGATCCCAAAATATGGAAAGTATTGGGTGATACATTTGGTTCGGTTGTGACAACTGCTGTCATTAAAGCAGGAAAAATTTTCCATGCGCATGGCACCGAAAATGTTAAAGTCATTTAAACCCTTTTTGAAAGATGCTGAGGTAAGCAGACAGAGATACGTCTGACAACGGGATTGAGTTTCTTGAGTTCAATGATCATGATATTTAGGTCATCGGAATTCTTGCCAATTTCTCCATTTGGTCGTGGATGAGCGACAACAAAGGAGACACAATAACTGTGCCGCCACCATCCATCGCAAGAAGCTGGATGCAAAGGCTCTTGCCAGATTTAGATTTTTGATTCAGTGTAAGTTCAGACTTATTCAGCCTGCTCATTACTTGGTGCCCTTTATTTACTTGTGCTTGGCAGGAATTTGTTATGTTTCACGACCCAAACTTTCTCTTGGTCACTGTTTTTCATTTTATTTTATTCCTCCAACCAGGATGAAATTGATGGCGGTGTGGACAGTTTCTTGGTCAAGCAATTGCCAACAGGCAAAAAGAAAAGGCTTTACCAGAAGACCATTCAGGTTTATAACATTCTTTCAGGACGCGTCCCTTTTTTGTTGGAATGTATTTCAGATAAGTTGCACTTGATATAAAAGTTTTGTTCGCGCAGGTTCCATTGTTCTACAGAATAAAATTAATGGGTTGTGTGTGTGTTTTTTTTTTTTTGCAGGAGCGCGGTGACTTCATGGATTCAGAAACAGAATCTGATTTTGAAGATCTCTCTAGAATGTCAAAGACTGCTGCAATTGAGAAGATAAAAAAGCTGGAGAAGCAACTGGTATTACAATCACTGGCAGATGGTAAACTTGGTAATAAATCCTTAACATGCTGCCAGTTGCAATTCATGATAGTAATTCTTTTCTTTTAGTGTGTGTTGAGGTCAATAACAAATTGCTCTTGATGGTTTTGGTGAAATGATGGAGCAATGGAAGCTGTTACGCATGTCATCTTGTAGTTGCAAGCACAATTCTGCTGACATGATGGAGATAAGTGTGGTTGTAAGGCAGATACCTTTACTTTTTTTTTGTGGGTGAAATGTTCAAGTAACCTCATGTGAACACTGTGTTTCTTGTTAGTTAACTTCGAAATTGCATTCCAGAATTGGATTAGCATTAGTTTAGTTTGATTAAAGCTGTTTCAATTTATATTTGAATACTCAGCAGTCTTTGAGAATTGCAATGAGACTTTGTAACAAATTATGACTTTGACTTGTTGGTACCTGCAAGCCAATGTATTCCTGACCTCATTGCAGAGACGTCTTGTATGTGTTCCGAACTGTCCTACTTTGTACCCCAAACCGAGAGCAGAATTAACTGTACATCCTTCAATTTCACACGCTGCTTTCCCAGAAGTTGCACATTTTATGATGAATGGGAAGTCGGGGGAAACTCCAGGTTGATGAATCCAATACTTTGATAATGATTCTGTAACTGAATTCATTAATGTACTTTTACTAACACCAGCTCCTCCAGACAGAAAATGGAAGAATTGGGTGTCTGATTGTGTTTTCACTACATGTATTAAATTTAAGAGATATTGATGTTGTTTTAAGTTCAGACTACTAACTAAACTTAGATACTCATTATTGTTGAGTAAAGATGGAACTGTGAATGTGGATGGATCCAATTCATTCAACTGTTTATTTTTGTCCACATTTTTGAATTCTTTTTCAAACTGTGCGTTGTCATTTGTCAGATCATAAATAGCAAATTCTGGTGCTGGTTGTGATTCATCATCGGTGTTTTCATCTTAATAGTGTGCTCTGTTTATAATCAGTTACCAAACAACTATGTTCCATATAATCAAAGGCAGAGTTGAACAAATTCTTTTAATAACTGAACAGTTCGATCTTCAGTTATTTCTGTAGTTACTGGAACCTATTTTCCTAAGCTGAAAATTTTGAACTCTGAGAAGGAACAAACAAGACAAAACAAAAATCTCTGAGTGTGCTGGGAGGAGGTAAAATATATTTCCTGCTGCAGTGTGCCTGCTGTAAGGACATGACCTCTGATGTGCTACATCATAGTGTCTCTTTCTTTCATGGACAATTGTTGGACAGACAAGCCTTTATATTGAAGATGGCACCTTGTTTTCAGCTCGCTCTCCATGTCTCTTATCTGGAGTGGCATGTCATTTTCACTATTTCCACATTCCAAGTGAACTAAATCAGGAATATCCTGTTAAATGTTACATGAAATTAAGATTGGATGGCAGCAAATCCAAGTGTATTATTCAGTGTCTGGACATACCACATGAAAATACGGATGTAAACCCTTTATAAATGCTTTATATAAATGCTTTATATTGGTGAGATGTTTTCGTCCTCGATCTGCTAATGCTGGAAAGCTGCCAGAGGGTTTCAATTCGGAAGGTGCAGTACTGGCCTGTTTCTTTCTTTTCAAAATGTTACATCTTTTAAGTGTTCATTATGTGGTTGGCACAATGAGTGGTTTGTAAACTACTTCTTGCGTGATATTTTTTTAAATGAATGTTACGTATTTTGTACAATGGGTGATGTGTTTTCCTCTTGTTGTGTAATAGTGAAATAAGGATTTATAGAACTGATGCATACTCCGCACACAAAATATTTGAGCTTTCTTTTTGAATGAGTGATCACAAACCACCTCTAAAATATTTATTAAATTGTTATTGAAACACTTTGGGTGCCTTTGGAATATCAAAACAAGTTATCAATGAAGTATTTCGTGTAATCTTTTGAACATATTATTTTGTGCAACATGATTCATTTCATGTTGAAAGAACAAAAGGAAAATACCACTTTTGAAAGTTTCTTTTTCTTAGGAAGAACTGTATCAATTCCAATGAAACGTGGTAGGTGTAAAAAATTCCTTGAAGACTCCTCAAATTAAATTTTAAGTACATTGGAAATTTAAACTGTGAGTGCATTTTGCATAGAGGTAATGGTGATGAAAGAAACAAGGAAAATAAGATTCATGGCAAGCATTTATTTACGTTATCATAAGAATTATGAGAAACTAAAAGAAAGAGTGATTTTAATACCTTGAATTTCTTTTCAAAATCATACCACCACAAACATTTGTTTGGTCAACACTAACAAACAGGAAATAAAGAACAACAAAGAACATTTAATTTAACCACTACAAATGCATGCCACTGTTCACTGTCCACTGTTCATGACACTTGAACTTCTCTTCTATTCTGTCGCACATTCTGTTCACAGCCATGTTGTCCTTTGGTACAACACAATATTGGACGTTCCGCCTGTTCACACTGGAAACAAAACTGAGAAGAACACTGTGAAAGTACGTTTCCTACTTTAAAATTTGCAATGCGTTTCTTTAGGTGGCCTATATGGCTTTATTCTTGACTAAAATGCACTTTCATTCATTGAAAGTGTTGATTGCTTTAATGGTAACACACCCAAAAGTTGTTCTCATTGCCTTGCTACATAACACATGAAATTCAGGAGTTAAAAAAGGGGACCTTGAGTGCACACGTTTTTTGTGCCGATTCATATGAAATGAATTACCACTTACGAATTCATCGCAAATATCACAGATAAAACCGTTTCTGTGCATCATTTTTTGGGGGGGGGGGTATGAACTTAATAATTTATTCTTCAAATATTGTTCACCAGTATGTTTTCTGTCAATGTGGTTCAACATTCGTGGAATTCTTGATCTACCACCCTTTAGTTTTTTAGAACAATCCGATGCTGGACAGAAAATGGTGCATCGAGCACCTCTGAATTGAGGACCATCATCAACTTCTTCAAAACGTTCATCAGATCCATCACGTAGCCGTTCTTGCACCTGTTGAAAAATAAAATTATCACGTTACTACTTTTATCAGTTATTATGTGATTTGTTCATTATGTTGAAGGAATATTACAAGATCATACCACTACTGAAGATGATGACAGAATACAGTGAGGACTATCATCAACTGCTTCCATGCTTTTCTCATATTTCAATTGATGCTTTTCTTGCACCTGATACAAAATTAAAATGATAACATTAAGAAGAGAGCACTATTATGGTTAATATTTAGTTTAAGATCATGATTCAACATTGAAATAATCATGTTACAAACAGCAGTTATCAAGTTTTAAGTTGTTAAAGAAAAATAAAGAGGACATACCAGTGCTGCTGACAAAATAGGTATAATACCCAGCTTGACAAGGTAGTCATTCTTCTGTAGCTCAGTAAAGAGAGCTGGTATGTCTTGGTTGTGGTACAGCTGCAGCAGATGTGGCCGTGCCACAGCTATTATTTCATAGAGATCCATTTTTATTTGAGATGGACTGAAACATGTAAAAACATGGAATGACCAAAAACAAATGCTCCCTCTCAACGGCAATTAAAATAAATACAAGTTGGTATTTAAAATTAATTGACTGAATGTCAAAACTTATTCATTTCAAAAGAAAAGTCACATCTTCACATTAATATCTGTCGATAGAGATATTTTGAAAATAAATGGCTTAAATAAATAACTTACAAGCAAGCACAAGTAGGAGCTAAAATTGCAGGCTCCACCCACCAGGGGTCAGCAAAATTTGCAGTTGAAGATATGTTGTTGCCTAGCTCAAACCCACTGTGTGCTGCATATGGGTACAGAACTACATATTCATTTTCCCTCTGTTCCACCTAGTATAACAGTTGAACATAAAGTTAGTTTGATACCATGAGGCACCTACCAGTGCTCTATTTGAAAAAAGTACATGCACATACAGTATGCACTGGAATGCCACGCTTCTGCAGACATGGTTTGGATGCCACTATGTATTTATGGCCCAATGCATTTGTGCAGGAAACTTGTCCAACATCCAAGGGAAAATGGCGAATATTGTCCAAGAATAATTTATAATCTGATGGAGATACAACATACCTGCAAGAAAAGACATGTTTAATCATTGTTTAAGAGTACTGTCATTGCTGATGAGCTAATTACTGTTAAAAATTACATACCACACACAGGGAGCACCAAAAAGAATCAAATTAATTGAAAGTAGGCAAGCATCCTCTACATGCCATGGGAATGATGCATGCTTTGATCCAACATACATATTAGGATAGCTAAAGCTAGGAGTGTCCACTGAGTACAAATCTAGAATTGTATTGAGCTTTGAAATGCTAAAGTTTGCAGTGTTTTTGAATTCAGTATCCTTCACGGGAATTCCTGCAGCATACAAAATGCTTTCTTCATTTGGCCCAGATGATAATCTTCTAATTTCTGCCCAGTAGTGGCTCTCCAGTTCATCCATTGAGGAAGACAACGCCTGCAAACTAAATTATTTATTAATGTACAGAAACACTTCATGACATTTACTGAAAACCAAAAACACTTATTGCAATTAATGTTTCAGCCGATATATACATGTTAAAATAATCGCTTTCACTGCAATTAATGTTTCAGCCGATATATACATGTTAAAATAATCGCTTTCACTGCAATTAATGTTTCAGCCGATATATACATGTTAAAATAATCGCTTTCACTATGGCACAATATTATTATTAAAAATAAATTTCAACATTGATTCAAGACCAAAACTGACCAGCACGTTTGCTGATCTTTCGAAAACTCTGTTGCATTGGCGATCACTTCAAGGAATTTTTTTTTATTTGCAATTAATGTTTCAGCCGATATATACATGTTAAAATAATCGCTTTCACTGCAATTAATGTTTCAGCCGATATATACATGTTAAAATAATCGCTTTCACTATGGCACAATATTATTATTAAAAATAAATTTCAACATTGATTCAAGACCAAAACTGACCAGCACGTTTGCTGATCTTTCGAAAACTCTGTTGCATTGGCGATCACTTCAAGGAATTTTTTTTTATTAATCTTGTTCATCCTTGGAGTGCAGTACTTATCCAGATAGCCATAGAGCCCTTCCTCCGGGCATGGTATAAAGGACTGCACTTTCACTTCAGGTGTTTCCTTGCCTTTGGAACCATAATGCTGGGTCAAAAAATCTAATGCCTCTCCCAGCTTTGTAGTTGGCTCAGTTCTGTCCACTATCACGATCTGAAAAATAGACCAAACAGATATACAATCTATTGAAATAAGTAGAAGAAACAAAGGTCAACTAATGTAATTTAAAACAATAAAAAGGTCTTCAGTATGCCATTGACTTCACTTACTTTAAAAACACCTTCATCTAACCCAATTTTCTGATCAATGATACATTTCATAAAACTTGGAAAATCAGTTACATGTTTTTCCTTTACATTAACGCAAGCTATGCCGTGCTTGTCAGAGTACACCGATACCCAGGGTAATTTCCGTACTTCATTCATTTTAAATTATTGATTGATTAATTAAAATATAAAATGTGTATCAGGTCTTGAGAGAAACAAATTATTGACGCCCTGCGGCTTCGTTACAGAAGTCGCACACGCTGACGTCGTACGCCCGTTGGATTCTTCTGATTTTTAGACAAAAGAGAGAGAGAGAGAGAGGTTCTAGTGTAGGCAGTCGGGCGGTTCAGAATAAACCTGGCCCATGGATGCTTTTTAGACAAAAGCAAAGTGGAAACGTAGCGGGCGTAAAAGCGAAAGCGGGCGTACGGCGAGAGGCGGTGATAGGAGCCGGATGTTGACCAAAATAGAGAACTGGGCTGAACACGGTAAAACGGCCAGATATGCGATTTTTGCGTCGATTTCAGAGTTTCGCATTACATTTTAAGGATGCGCAACAGTTTTACACTTTTATTATACACAAAAAATCTAATACATTGAGGACCATCCGTTAATGAATTTATGTTGCGTTGCTGCCATAAGGTCAATGACCCCTGTCGCCGGGATCCCCGCCTTGCAGCTCGCCGCTGTCGATACTCCTCGCCCGGTAATTGGCGGGCTTTGCGGGAGCCATAAGTCTTGCACTTGTTGTTTTCCTGCACCCTCCTGAGATTTCTCGCCCTCTTTATACGTATTGAACTAATTTGTTGTCTCCATCGCCACTTCACCGTCTTTGCTGTAAGTATGGGCTTTTTATTTTGCTATAAATATCTACATTTTACCTACAAACAAACGAAAAATCCCATTTCGGAGATTCGGCACTGGTCGCGACGGCCATCCTTGAGGTGCAGTAAGTCATTCGGTTGTGGGTTTAGTCTTGTGTGCTGTATTTTCAAGCAGTTTATCTCGAAAATTATATTTTTCACTTCACTTGTACCCACTCGGGTTATTTTGGGCCTACCCAACCTCTGCTTAAACAATTGGCCTGTGGGGGGTTAAGTCGTTAGCTTTGATTTCTCCCTCTGTGTCTGGAGTCAATCTGCTGTCAGTTTCAGTTTGTGTGTGCATAGCTTTTGTTACAATTTTATCTTTGGACCTTGTTTTGTTTGATAGCAGTGCATTTTGGTACAGGTTTTTGCAAAATAAGGCTTCTCTAAAATCATAACCTGTCTATTTATATTCATGAGTTCATTACTTATTTCTTTTTCTTCACTCTTGAATTTTCAGCCTGTTGGGATATTTATTTTTGTTTTTACTTTTTATGTAATGGGACTGAATTGCTTGGTAGCAGTGCACACCGGTTCAGTTCCTTGCAGCAGGTTTAAAAGTTTCAAAATTCTAGAAATTTGTTCATGATCTGCTCAATTACTGTCACAACCACACAGGGCCAGGAAGGGATTTTAAATTGATTGAATGACATCTTTGAAATCATGGTCTTGTGTTCGTTTTTGTACTATGTAGATTTGTCTTGAAAGATGAAAACTCACATTCTTTCTTTTTTGTTTGGTAGTGAGGTATGTCGCCACAGGTACGCCAGATTCGAGTAGAAGAGGCTGTCGGTGACCTCTTGAGGTGGGCTCCAGATTCCCACGGCCTGGCTCACTGTGTTGGGGCAGACTTCTGCATGGGTGCCGGCATCGCTGTGGACTTCAGGCGGAAATTTGGTAATGTATCATATCTGTTACAACAAGGTAAGGTACCCGGAGAGGTTGCTGTTCTCCCACCAGAGGTCTGCGGTAGGTCTGCTCCAGTATTTTATCTTGTCACTACGGAACGGTCTACTGATCACTCTCCCACCTGGGAGAGTTTTGTTTTGTCTGTGCAGGAGCTTCGGAGGCTGTGTGAGGAGCTGCTGGTCCAACACCTGTCCATGCCACGGATTGGTGCTGGCCTTCACCACCTGCCCTGGGACCGAGTCTTCAATCTGCTCTGTGAAGAGTTTCAGAAGACCAGGATAAGTGTGACTATCTTCAATTATAAACCACCTAATCTGCGATGCCGATTTCCCTCTGTTTCAGGCCCTTATCCTCTCTACCGAGGTTTTCAGCTGATTGGTGACAGCAATATGGTGCGATTTGCTGTCCATCATGCCACATACAAACAGCAACCTCGTGATAAATACCCCAGGGAACTAGGTCTGTGTGTGTCTGGGCAAACTGTTTCTGGTCTTCTGCTTCAGCTTAGGAAGTACGATGATCTAATGCCGAATGTTGTTTGTTTGATTGGGACCAACGACATGCTGAGTCTCATGAGGACACAACAGTGGAGGGTACTACACTACGTTAACAATCTCTGTGTGTGTGTGTGTGTGTGTGTGTGTGTGTTTTGATTGATAAATTTTCAATATTTTATTCTGCTTCTTCAGAGGATCATGCAGTTTTCCAACAGAGGCCGCTTCTTCAATGTGGCCAAACATCTGGAGAGGAGGTGCCAAAAGGTGATCTTTGTCACTGTTCCTCCCATCCCGGCCCATCCAGACTGCCAAAGATACATCGAGAACATCAATAAATTAATTTATGGACTTGCATCTGGTATGATGTCTTGCTTTATGTAGTCCACTTTTTCTGGGAAAAAGACTTTCCATGTGTTCACATAATGGTTTCTTGCTCTTCCACAATTTTCCAGATAAAACTAAGGTCGTCGACTGGTGGAAGAAATTTATTCTCCCCAATGGAAGAATTGATCAATCCCTCTTTGAAGCAGTGATGGGGCCACCAGGACATCAGCGGCAAGATTTAATTCATCTTAATTCCCTAGGTCAGAGGTTGCTTAAAGATTGCTTAGATGAAGTCATTAATTCTTTTTAATGTTTTTCTGCCTTCATGTTAGCATTCTGGTACTCTCACAGCACACCATTTGTAAATTCTGATTTTTTGCTTTTGTTAAATGTGTCAGTTTTGATTTCCCATTTGGGTGGAATTTGCTGGTGATGTAGTAGTGCATTTTGGTACAGCTCTTTACTGGCTTTTCTACACAAATGGATATACTTTTCTAATTATCGTGGAAATTTTCTGGCTGAGCACGCATTTAAAAATTCGAATCTGAGTTCATTTTGGCTTTAGTAATGTGTGCTGTGAGAATTGAGCAATCTTTTATTGTAATGCATGTTTCTTATTTATTGTTTCAGATTTTCTTCTTGTTCTGTTGTACCATTTGTACCCCTGTTTATTTGACATCAGTAATCTGAAGTTCTGTTACAGTTTAATGCGGGCTTTTAGAATTGGAATTGGAGTTATGTGAATGGCCTTTGTCACTGTTCACAAAGCTGCATTTATGTCCTATCTGAATGGCAGTCTCAACCCTGCAGAAACGCAGAGAGAACTGGAAAACAGTGTGTTGTTGTTACAGGCAGAAAACAGATACTGTTGATGTGCTTTATCTTCAACATGCTGCCGGTTGAATTCATGATGGTAATTCTTTTCTTTCAGTGTGTGTTGAGGTCAATAAGAAATTGGTTTTGATACCAAGTGCTCTTGATGGTTTTGGTGAAATGATAGAACAATGGAAGCTGTTACGCATGTCATCTTGTAGTTGCAAGCACAATGCTGCTATGATGGAGGTAAGTGTGCTTGTAAGACACATACCTTAAATTCCTTTTTTTTTTGTGTCAAATATTCAATTAACCTCCCTTGAAAACTGTGTTTCTTTTTAGTTAACTTCAAAATTGGATTAGCATTAGTTTAGTTTGATTAAAGCTGTTTCAACTTATATTTGAACACTCAGCAGAGTCTTTCAGAATAGCAATGAGATTTTATGTATTACTGTTGATATCTGACTGAAAGTTTGGACGGGGTTACACTTCACACAAATGATTCAAGAAAGATGATGGAAGAAGGCATGTGAAGCTTAAACATTCCTCTGTGCCCAGACGGTCTCATCAAGATTCAAAGTTGTATTGGAGAAGCTGGTGGCTCTCAAAGGAATGTTTGGTTATTTCATATCAATTTCCTGCTGAGGTATTTCCCTTATCCTGGTCCGACAATGTTAGTGTGGAATGCTTTATTTTTAACCAAGTATAGTATCAAAGTAAATTGCTAACTCTCTAATGGTGTGCTCTGTTCATAATTGCAGGAGACCTTCGCAGACTCTGTACGTGCTTCTCCTGTTAGCCCTAATTCTACAAACTTTTTGTCATCTTCCCACCCTTCAAATAATTTCTGTTCTTCTGTCAGCACCAGCATAATTTCTAAAACTTCTGCTTCAAGTTTTCCCATTAAGTCTTTTCCTATTATTACTTCTATTTCAAAGTCCTCTGATCTTTGTTCTCAGCCTCCTCGACATTCTTTATCTATTTCATCCCCTTCTTCAGCTGGCATTCCTTTTCCCCAGAGCCCTCCACCTTTAGGTTCTTCCAACATGGAATCTCCACAGTCTTCTGTTCTAGCCAAGGTATTTTTAAAAAAATTCCCTTGTTCAGGTGTAACTGTGTTGTACCTTTGTTAAAAAATTTAAAATTCTTTTTTTTCCCTGCAGCCATCACCTGCACCAAGCCAGAAGACAAGCAAAATGTCCAGGACTCCGAAAACTCCTAAAACTGGGAAAGAAAGCAAGCATCAGAGAGCTGCTCCAGTCTACAAAGAGGAGGCATGATCACTACCACAATTTGTATCTGTACTTAAATGCTTACTATATATGAAAAGTCTCTTGTATATTTGTTACAGGAAGTATTCCAGTTTGGCTCAATTACATTGACAGGAAGGCAGTGAAGCAAGTGTAACCACACTGGGAGGTTGTCCTCTCTGGCAAATGATTTGTGCACACTGCTGTACACAGACAAGGAACTGGCCCTCAGCAGTCTGACAGGATCAGTCCCAAATGGACACACCACTTTTCTGGCAAAGGAGAAGTTAGATTCCGTTCGGCTGAAAGCCATAATAGGTATAAATTATTTTCAAAACCCTGAGGCATAACTATGGTTTCTCTGGAAAAGGGTGACCTGTAGTTGACGAGATTTTCTTATTTTTAAGTGGAAATAAATATTATTCCCTTCTTGCAGATTACATGGTGAAGTTCCTGAAGGAAGATCCTGACTATGTGGTATTGGAAGTGAGGAAGGCCATCAGCATAAAAATTAACAACTTTTGCAAGACACCGAAAGCGAGGCAGATCCAAGAGGAGTGCGGGCAGAAGAGGGAAAAACAGAAAGAAGAATTTACGTCTTAGATTTATAAATTAGTAACCCTTACATTGCATATCTTTAAATGTACATTTATGAATAGATAATAATTTATACTATTATGTCTTTTGTTTCTTTCTTCTTTCTCTAATTTCCTCAAAAATTTGTGCGAAGTATGGGGCTGTAGTTTTGTAAAGGATGCTTTTATACACACTTTTGTGAATGTCCTGCACTTTAGTCATTTTTAATGAGGGAACTGCATTTATTTACATTTATTTTTTACCAATTTTTTTTTTTTACTAATTTTGCTTTTTCAAAGAAATTCAATGTTCAGTTGCTGTATGAATTTCATGTCCAGTTAGTGCATGAATTTCAGAGTAGCTCCCAGTTATCGATCTAGTAGCCTTTCCAGTTACCTCTTCAGTTCCCTCATCAGTTATTGAACAACTATATTCCATATAATCAAAGGCAGAATTGAACAAATTCTTTCAATAACTGAACAGTTCGATCTTCAGTTATGTCTTCAATTATTTCTTCAGTTACTGGATCCTATTTTCCTAAGCTGCAAATTTTTGAACTCTGAGAAGGAACAACCCCTACACATTTGTTACCCCATACACTCAGGAAAAGACATTTATCTTAAATTTTAGACAAGTTTAAATGACATTGCATGTAATGGGGAACAATATTGGAAGAGTGACTTGAAAAATATCAGACAGTGTCAGAACAGGAAGCTCCTCACTACCAACCTCTGCTGTACATGTTGTAATTTTAAGAATGAATTTATCAGTCTAGTATTCAAACAACTTATGTGAGGAGCAAGGTGAGAAAGAACCACACGGTACAGCTGCTGGAACCCAATTGAGTGTTTATTGGTCCAAGTACAGTAAGCTGGAGGCGCTCGATTTAATCAATACATTTCCTTTGAGGACCATTAACTTCCAATCTTCACTTGCAGGGTGCCAGTCTTGGTCTGAAAGACAACAGTTGACATCAAAAAATAATGAATGAGGAAAAATTAATTGATAACATTAAAAAACTGAAAGTAAACCGCTCACCAGGAAGCATCATATGTCCTCAGCCTAGAAAAATGAGGTTTACACAAATAAATATGCAATGAGAGACGCTCATTCCTCACCTCACACAGCTCCAGACAGATCAATGCTCGTAACAATACCCAGCAGACTACGTCCTGCTTCATTAGCACTACTACATAGTTTACCTCGATCCAGAGTGGAAGTACATTTATCCAAACAGACGGCTGAAGCAACTGATCAAGTCTGTGAGCCCACAAGTCCTTTGACAAAACAGATTATGGTTTAAAACAAAATCCAGGTAAGAAAAACTAAGATGCTTCAGCAACTGACAAAGTCTGTGTACCACAGCGAGCCCAAGGGTCCTTTCACATCAACTTTATTGGTGCATACCAAGGCCACGTATTCAACGAACTGAAATGTACATATGCATGTTAAATTTGTGCCCGAGTTACCATGGCAAGACAATCAAAAATAGAAGAAATTTCAAAAGACACTGTTCCTGTCATAATGTTCTGTTAAAGCAACAGAGCAAGAGGTATAAACATAATAGTTCAGTGATGAAGAGTTATGTGATAACAAGCACTATTAAAACACTAATTTTGATCCTATGAAAACCTCATCCTAAAGAAATTAGTTTTCAGTAAATAGTGGAATAAACCATGCCTTAACTTCAATTTCTCCTTTATCCATGAGGATCCACATACAGTGAAAGGTTCTCAGACTTCAGACCCTGCCTCCACACTCTGTGCTGAGCTCTGGCATGAGTGTTGATTCAGCTTCTGTAACCAACATTCAAAACAATGAGTCATTCCTCCCACAAAACAATCTACAGAGGTTGTGCCATTCATAGAGTTTATTTTCTCATTAGTACACATTAAAACTAACAATATCAATACATTAGTTTAGAGGATGATTTCCATGAAGTACTAAGGACAAAGTCACAGAAAGGAACCACTATACCAGTCCCTAAAAATTCAAAGTCAGGAACTTACCGTTTCATTGCCTACAGGTGGCATATCAGATGTCTGAATTTCAGCAGGACCATTACTCTCAGAACTATCCGAAGTTGCCTAAAGGAAATGAAAACAAAGAATTAATTCCAGGCTTAAAATCAGATGTTTCGCATCTTGTCCTCATAAAATTGGGGAATTCGTTACATTGGTTGGCAAGCACAGCTAGATTGAATGCATAGACTACAACACTCCCACCCTTTCCTGAAAAAGTGTCCTGCCTTCTCAAATCTATTTTTTTCTGCTAAGAAGCCTTCATGTTGATAATAATTGTGAACTAGTTGTATTTACCGCACTGGCATTTACAGGAGGAGCCTGGTTCTCAACCCTGACGATATTGGGGTACTGACATAGTGCTTCTTGGATGATGTCGGGGTGCTCATTAGTCCAACATTGTCCTTCTCCACCTTAGCTGTTGTCTTGGCAGATGTGCTGGGTGTGCAACTCTGACAATAACACCAAACAATTTGTTATAATAAAATTAAGAGTTACATTACTACAAAAAAATTAAGGGTAGCCTACAAATCATTCCATAAATATTTTTTGACACTTACCCTCACCATCCCTTTGGGGCTGGGAGAAACTATCTCCACTTTTGGGGGTGCTGTGCTCACTGTGGCTCTAACATCCTTCTTCTGAGCTGTGACAACTGGTGTCTAAAAAACAAAAACAAAATTAAAAAACAAATAGTACAGGAGAGCCTCAACAACACAAAAATTGCACTACTTAATTAACTAGTGAATTACCTGCTTCACAGACTCTGTAGTTTTTGACACAGTTCTATTCAGCTCCTTCACGGTACTCTTCAACAACGACACCTCCTTTTGAAGATCCTTGAAGTCCTGAATGAGCTTTTCCAGGCCTGTGGTAGAAACAAATCAAGTGGCTGAGTTATTTCTGTTGAATTTCCACTGCTAGTCAACAGTCAAAAAGTGAATGATTAATACTAGAAAAGGCCCTTGGAAGTAAAGCAATTCCAGCACAAACCTTCAGTAGCAATTGCCAACGCTTTCTCTTTGTTCAGCTCTCTCCGTAGCCGCTTTATTTCTTCAGCTTGGATGGTGACCTTATCCCCCAAGCTCATACACCTTTCACTATCACTGTTCAGCAGCGAGTCTTCGGACACATTCAGCTGAAAATAAATAAGAAGGATTGATATTCAAAGTAAAAAATTTTGTGTGGGGAAAGGAAATAGCAAACGTAATTCATGACAAATCAAGCAGCAGCGGAATTTCATGACCATAAATGAAGCACTCACTTGTATGTTGCTACTCTTCTGCTCAGAGAACGAGCCTTCCTCATCAGAATCACAGTCTATTAAATCTTTGGGCTGCGGAAAAAAGGGGAAAGAAAAGATAAGAAAACCAAGCCAACTCAACAGATCGGTCCACATGAAACATTTACATTGGGATTTTGTTACCTTTTTGTTTTCTAGTGCCTTTACCTCTGCACTCATTATGACTAAACCAGAACCACTTGGTTTGTCGGGTTGGCTTTTCTTGCCACCTTTGCCGCCTTTCTTTTTTTTGGAATAAGGCTAAAAGCGAATAATAATCATAAGTGGAAAGGAATGCAACAAGATAAAAAAATATCAAAGTTCTGGATAGCGATTGGTAACAGAACATCTAACAAGCAATTCCTTACCTCATCACTGCTACCTTTCGAACTAGAGGCTAGTGAGCTGCTGTTTCTTTTGGCAAACTTCTTCCTGTCCTCTTTGGATATTACGGCCTCTTTCCCTGCAGCTACATTGTCGCAGGCTTTAACACATTCACACCAATCTAAAACAAAGAAACAATTATTGCCATTATTGCACCACAAACAGCACCCTTAAGTCTGACGCTTGCAGATCGTTCATTTACGTGGGCGAGAAAGGAAGCATCAAAATTTTAAGGAAGGAATTCCTTGAAAGTGCGTTGAACACTTGTGAAATATACCCACTCACCGTTGCTTTGGAAGCAGATGATTGCGAGCACAGTGCCCTTCCATTCCACGTTCGAGTACCTCTGAAAGGTTTCTTCTGGTGCCGAATCATGGCTGGTGGGCCACTTCAACGGTTGTAGCTCGGCTTTCTTTATCAGTTCATCAACTTCACTGAAACTTTTCAAGTTTTGATGAAGCCAATCAGTGTGGCCTACTTGAGTCAAAGGCTGCCCCTCTTCGTTGAACTCATTAACGAATTTACATGCAATATATTTGGAAACTTTAGATACTTTCGACGCCATTATTTCTGGGACACGGGATTATGTTGCAGCTATGAGCAACGAATTGAAAAAGGAAAGCCAAAGCCAGAAACACAAACAGAGCAAGGTGGCGTCCAATATGGCGTTGATGGTTCGCGCGTCCTCTCTGATGCAACATGTTGTTTGGCGATGAGATTGATAAGTGTTCAGCTAGGGGTTTGTCGATGGTAAATAAGGGTAATGGAGTGTTTTAAGAGTTCTGAGCGGCTAACAAATCATAAGAAACATTATTTTCATGGTTCCACAGCGTTTGAAGAGCGTTCTGTCGAGTATTTAATGCGAAAAAGGTAAGGTTGACTTTGCTTGCCGCATGGGTGCGATGCCAAACGCCATAATTTACTGTTCTTCTTGTTGTTTTCTTCTGCTCATAATGCAACCGAAATAACTTCAAAATTTCTGATCGGCGTCCGGCGTTTTCGTCTCTGGCCGCAATGTCTGTTGATTTTCCTTTTGATCTGTTCGTTGGTTTAATTTCATGAAGTGCGATAGTGTAGTATTTCATGACCTGGGCAAGCGAGTTAAATCCGAGTCGTCGTGCACGATCAGCTTTCGCTGCTCTTAGGCCACTTTAACCTCAAACAACCGCCATTTGAATGAGAAAATAGTCGTTTTTCATGTTAAATTATTCTTTTAATGGGCATATTTAAGTTTGGAAACCTTTTCAATGAACTTGGAAGCTTTTCCTTAAAGTGTGGTTAGGGAGGGTTGACTTAGCATTAATTGTTAAGGTGTCAATTCTCTCTTGCCATCTAACCTATTAGAATGATTGTAATTTGTTGTTAATGTTCAACTCGCCATCAAATCCAGCTATTCTTGTTGTTACGTGCTGCCATTGTGTTAATTCAACTCCTGTTTCAGTAAAGAAGATGCCAGTGGAAAGGTTACGAGGCCAGTACAACAAGCACTACAGAGTTCTACCCAGGACGACCAGATGGAGGCGTGAAAGGCAGCAGCAAGAGAGATTGCAGCAGGACCAAGAAATTCCGCAAAGACCAGTGCCACTTGGTGAAAATATAGAGGTAAACAACCCGAGAGTGTTACCTAAAGTTTCCCTGGTGTATTGGGTACTTCTGCTGACTTCCAATGTTTTCTTTTGCCACTAGCCTGTGGGAGCAGTAGCTCGTGTAGAAGAAGACCATTCTGATGGAGAAAGCTCACAGACATCTGTGGCATCAGATGGAGACCAACCCGATGGAGGGAGTTCTCAGGCATCCGTGGCGGGCTCTGATTTACTAGTGGGTGTTCGTGTTGTTTAATAATAGTTGTCAGTGTACATTGTAGTTGTAATCAATTTCTGTTCTCTCGTGGTGTTTCATTCCAGCTACGTGCGGGATCTTTTGGCTCAGAAGACACTCGTGATGCAATATTACCACATGCATCAACAGACAATGAATCAGATGATGACGATAACAATGATAATGACAGCTCAACCACCTGGGATTCCATTGTAAGTAGAATGTATAGCGGTGTAAATGTTTCCCTCTGAGCATGATATTCTTTGTCCAGTTTTTCCTTTCTTTTTTTTTTTAATCTATAATGTCAGAGCTATGTTTGTCATGTTGCACTTACAGTCCTTAGTTTATATTTATGGATTAAACTCATGGGTTTACATGAGATGGTTGAAAGTGTCAGTAACATACTTTCAGGACGCGTTCCTTTCTTGTTGAAATGTATTTCAGACTTGTTTAACTTGATATAAAAATTTTGCTTGCGCAGGTTCCATTGCCCTACCGAATAAAATTAATGGGTTTTTTGGTGTTTTTTTTTTTTTTTTTGCAGGAGCATGGTGACTTCAAGGAGTCAGAAACAGATTCCGATTCTGAAGATCTCTCTAGAATGTCAAAGACTGCTGCAATTGAGAAGATTAAAAAGCTGAAGCTTGCAGAAAAAAAACTGAAAGCAAAGCTAAGAGAAGCACTGGTATTACAATCACTAACAGATGGTAAACTTGTAAACTTCTAAGCAATCTTAAACATGCTGCCAGTTGCAATTCATGATGGTAATTATTTTCTTTCAGTGTGTGTTGAGGTCAATAAGATATTGGTTTTGGTACCAAGAGCTCTTGATCATTTTGGTGAAATGATGGAACAATGGAAGCTGTTACGCATGTCATCTTGTAGTTGCAAGCACAATGCTGCTGATATGATGGAGGTAAGTGTGCTTGTAAGACACTTACCTTAAATTCCCTTTTTTTGGTCAAATATTCAATTAACCTCCTATGAAAACTGTGTTTCTTGTTTGTTAACTTCAAAATTGCATTCCAGAATTGGATTAGCATTAGTTTAGTTTGATTAAAGCTGTTTGAATTTATATTTTAACTCTTGGCAGTCTGTCAGAATAGCAATGAGACTTTGTATCAGTGTTGATATAGGACTGAAAGTTTGGACGGGGTTGCACTTCACACAAATGATTCAAGAAAGATAATGGAAGTAGGCGTGTGAAGCTTAAACATTCCTCTGTGCCCAGACGGGCTCATGAAGATTCAAAATTGTATTGGAGAAGCTGGTGGCTCTCAAAGGAATGTTTGGTTATTTCATATCAATTTCCTAATCCACCAATTATTTTTTAAACATAGCTTTGAACCAGGATGAGCCGCTAATTATATTATGGCACAAAGGAATGTGTAGGCATCACACATCTACTTCCATTTTCTTTCTTCAACTCTTTCTGCAACCCCGTCCAACCTTTCAGTCACATACCATAACTTGTACCCTGTCTCATTGCTATTCTTAAAGACTTCTGCCCAGAGTTCAGATTTAAATATAAACTGCTTTGATGTACAATTAAACTAAAGCTAATCCAATGTTGAAATGAAATGTTATTGTACTGAAAATAAAATTAAGGCTTCTCTGTCTACAGGTTGACCACTCAACTAAAGAGAAGAAGAGACCACCTGTCCAACCAGTGTCCTCCATTGACACCATCAATGTTAGTATCAATTTGTAGTGGTTTTGTGAGCAACTTCATCAATGCATCTGAAGTTTTACGGTTTGATTACTTCTTTTTCACATTCTCTCACTCAGAAAACGACATTTATCTTTTTTTTCTAGGCTGATCCTGCTGAGGTATTTCCCTCATCCTGGTCTACCAATGTCAGTATGGAATGCTTTATTTTTAACCAAGTATAGTATCAAAGTAAATTGCTAACTCTCTAATGGTGTGCTCTTTTCATAATTGCAGGAGACCTTCGCAGACTCTGTACGTGCTTCTCCTGTTAGCCCTAATTCTACAAACTTTTTGTCATCTTCCCACCCTTCAAATAATTTCTGTTCTTCTGTCAGCACCAGCATAATTTCTAAAACTTCTGCTTCAAGTTTTCCCATGAAGTCTTCTCCTATTACTGCTTCTATTTCAAACTCCTGTGAATCTTGTTCTCAGCCTCCCTCACATTCTTTATCTATTTCATCCCCTTCTTCAGTTAGCATTCCTTTTCCCCAGAGCCCTCCATCTTCAGGTTCTGCCAACATGGAATCCCCACAGTCTTCTGTTCCAGCCAAGGTATTTTTTTTTTTTAATTCCTTTGTTTAAGTGTAACTATGTTGTACCTTTCGTAAAAATTTTAAAATGCTTTTTTTTTTCCTGCAGCCATCACCTGCTCCAATCCAGAAGAGTAGGAAAATGTCCAGGACTCTGAAGACTCCAAAAACTCCTAAAACTTGCAAAGAAAGCAAGCACCAGAGAGTTGCTCCAATCTACAAAGAGGAGGTACGATCACTACCACAATTTGTGTTTGTACTTAAATGTATGCTCTATATGAATTGTATATTTGTTACAGGATGTATTCCAGTTTGGTTCAACTACTTTGACAGGAAGGCAGCTAAGCAAGTGTAACCACACTGGGAGGTTGTCCTCTCTGGCAAATGATTTGTGCACACTGCTGTACACAGACAAGGAACTGGCTCTCAGCAGTCTGACAGGATCAGTTCCAAATGGACACACCACTTTTCTGGCAAAGGAGAAGCTGGATTCCGTTCGGCTGCAAGCCATAATAGGTATAAATTATTTTCAAAACCCTGAGGCATTAATATGGTTTCTCTGGGAAAGGGTGACCTGTAGTTACAAGATTTTCTGATTTTTAAGTGGAAATAAATATTATTGCCTTCTTGCAGATTACATGGTGAAGTTCCTGAAGGAAGATCCTGACTATGTGGTATTGGAAGTGAGGAAGGCCATCAGCATAAAAATTAACAACTTTTGCAAGACACCGAAAGCGAGGCAGATCCAAGAGGAGTGCGGGCAGAAGAGGGAAAAACAGAAAGAAGAATTTAAGTCTTAGATTCATAAATTAGTAACCCTTACATTGCCTATCTTTAAATGTATTTTTGTGAATAGATGACATTTTATACTATTATGTCTTCTGCTTCTTTCTTCATTCTCTAATTTCCTCAAAAATTTGTGCAAAGTATGGGGCTGTAGTTTTGTTAAGGATGCTTTTATACACACTTTTGTGAATAGCCTTTCCAGTTACCTCTTCAGTTCCCTCATCAGTTATCGAGCAACTATATTTCATATAATCAAAGGCAGAATTGAACAATTTCTTTCAATAACTATGTCTTCAATTATTTATCCAGTTACTGGACCCTATTTTCCTTAGCTGAAAATTTTGAACTCTGAGAGGGAACAAACAAGACAAAACAAAAATCTCTGAGTGTGCTGGTAGGAGGTAAAATATATTTCCTGCTGCGGTGTGCCTGCTGTAAGGACATGACCTCTGATGTGCTACATCATAGTGTCCATTCAGAAAATTTGAGTCAATACCCAAGAGAAATTTACAGTGCACACTTGTTTGTAATAGGTCATGCAAGGGAACCTAATACTTTTGTTGTTATTTTATTTTATGCAGGTTCTCTTTTGTGACCAAGTTAATTAAATACTCATTGAATTTCATATTTTTCTTTTGGTATATTTTTGCACTTATTAGTTTGATAAATATCTGAGATATTACGGATTTTTTGGCAAGAAGAAAGAACAAATAGGTTTGTGGGATTTTTTTTTATTGTTTCGTAATTCATGGAGGTTTGTGGTTTTCTTTGTTGTTGTTTTGTGGTTCATGGAGGTTTGCGGTTTCTGCACATAACAACCTCAGGACGTGTGATGAGCAGTGCCACACTAATGATTTCTGGAGGTGCCATTAACAGAATGTGGGTGGCAAAAATGTGATTTTAAAGTCTCTGAACGGAAGAACACATGGTTTGGCAGAAGCAAGTGCCATGACAAAATAATGCATTTCACTGTGCTCTGGCTGTGGGCATGAGCAGCAGAACAGTTCTCAAGTGGTCCAGGTTTTGTTGGGAAGTCTGCTTTGGGCCCGGGAAGACAGAAGAGGCAGATAGGCAGTTGTTGGGAAGAGGAGTACGTCATGTTGTATATATTGTAATCCAGATGATAATCTCATATTTAAAACTTCCCGCCTCACTCCATCTCTGCTTGTGATCCCACTTGTATGCATTACCGCCTGTTTTCGCCTGTTACTCTGCCTGTATAAAAGAACAAGAATAAAACTACTTCCTGTGCAACACTTCTTGTGTCTGGACGTTTCATTTCCATCATCCGAAATTATCTCTACAATCTTGTGATTATACTATTTGAACTCTATTATTTACAACACGTCAGTAGTCCACTGGGTATTTGGAGGATTGGAAAGGTAATCCAACATGTTCACAAACCCAACACGTACATACAGTGAAACAATTGAAACAGACCTCTGTTCATTGTTCATAAAATTGAAATGCCACAATTTGTGCACATTTTATTTCCAATTTTCTCTCTGTGTTTCTGCAGGGTTGAGACTGCACCAAAAGTCATGTCTTCTGATCCCTCATTAAAATTTGGAAAAGTAGTACCATACAGCAATTTAGCTGAGATAGGTGACCAATACCAGGAAGGTGAAATATTAAAAAAAAAAAAAAGGTGGGGGGGAAGGCCGAGAAAGAACCAAACCATCTTTGGGACCATTGGCTTTAAGAAAGGTGTGCCGAAAAAAAGATGGATGAAAGATTCTTTCCCACTAGGAAAAACAGGGCTAATTTTCACAACCTTGTTCTTGCTAGAAGAATATTGTACTTTTCATTTTATAATTAAATACCAATTTTTATAAATTTCAGTGTCTCAGAATCAAACATTTTTTAAATTATAAATAAAAATGTCTTCGTTTTGTGAGTTCTGTACTAATTACTTGCACCTTTTAGTTTAGATGAATAAACACTCACTTGACCCAGCAGCCCAACTTTTTATCAGAAGGTTCAAAATAAATAGAGCTTCAAAATGAGCCATGAATGGGAGACCGGTGACAACAGAGACTGGCTGATGAAATGTAGAGTATGTTTCCAAGTAGCAGCTGTACGATCCAAGTTCACCTACTGTATCACCAAGCGTATTACAACAGAAGCATTGTCAATTTCGGTACAGTACAGTACAAGGTGAAAATACCTCGATCCAAGGCGTAAACACCTTGATTTAACGGGACAGTACATTGATCCTGAGTGAAAGTACCTTGGTCCAAGATGAAAATACCTTGATCCAAGGTGAAACTACTCCGATTCACATTGTGGACTCTATCGTATTTCACGACAACACTGGCAGGTCACAAGAATGTGACTAGCTCCTTAATTTTACATTAGCCACAATCCCAATTTGTTATTGGTCCACTTGGAAGCACAGGTGTACTTGTTGAATGAAATTTTATTCATCTTGATTGGCGCTGCTTGTGTAAGGGGTGTACCTAGGAAGATTAACAATAACCACATTTAATTTAATCTCTTGTTTATTTACTTTCTTAAAATAAAGCACATCAACAGTATCTGTTTTCTGCCTGTAACAGCAACACACTGTTTTCCAGTTCTCTCTGCGTTTCTGCAGGGTTGAGACTGCCATTCAGATAGGACATAAATGCAGCTTTGTGAACAGTGACAAAGGCCATTCACATAACTGAATTGATCTCCAATTCTAAAAGCCCGCATTAAACTGTAACAGAACTTCAGATTACTGATGTCAAATAAACAGGGGTACAAATGGTACAACAGAACAAGAAGAAAATCTGAAACAATAAATAAGAAACATGCATTACAATAAAAGATTGCTCAATTCTCACAGCACACATTACTAAAGCCAAAATTAACTCAGATTCGAATTTTCAAATGCGTGCTCAGCCAGAAAATTTCCAAGATAATTAGAAAAGTACATCCATTTGCGTAGAAAAGCCAGTAAAGAGCTGAACCAAAATGCACTACTACATCACCAGCAAATTCCACCCAAATGGAAAATCAAAACTGACACATTTAACAAAAGCAAAAAATCAGAATTTACAAATGGTGTGCTGTGAGAGTACCAGAATGCTAACATGAAGGCAGAAAAACATTAAAAAGAATTAATGACTTCATCTAAGCAATCTTTAAGCAACCTCTGACCTAGGGAATTAAGATGAATTAAATCTTGCCGCTGATGTCCTGGTGGCCCCATCACTGCTTCAAAGAGGGATTGATCAATTCTTCCATTGGGGAGAATAAATTTCTTCCACCAGTCGACGACCTTAGTTTTATCTGGAAAATTGTGGAAGAGCAAGAAACCATTATGTGAAGACATGGAAAGTCTTTTGCCCAGAAAACACCATGAACCATGACCACAGGATAGAAGATAAAGAACAACAGCAGAAACGATAAACAGATACAAAGTTCACCAGCTTTTTGTTCATAATACCACCTCAAAGTCTTCATCAACAACACTCTGAGCTCTCCGGCCACATTGCAAATAGTATGCACAGTATTTTCCAAGATTAATTATGGGAACAACATTCAGCAATTCCTTAATAACCATTTCCAGTACGCATCTTTTGATCCTATGAATCTGCCATTCTTTTAAAATGCCATGCATTGGAAGTCCCCACAGTTGTGACTTCATTACACTTGCATTTTTGTGCCCTTTGAGGAACTCTACTAGCACTGGCATAGTTGTGCGCATGTTGCTGTGGCTAAGAAATGTGTTAATGATCTCTTTTACCTCACTACTGACATCATGAGCAATGACAGTATCCTGTAAATAAATGAGAATACAAAACATGTGACACAGAATACCATAGCAGAAACATGGGCATCTTACAAACCCCTACTTACATCTTTATCACAGACATCACATTGAGTTGGTTGCAAACAGAAGAGACTGCCTGTCTCTTCATGGAAGTAACTGCATATCTGCCTACGACGGCATTCCCTATTATTGAGGCAGTATGTGAGCATTGTGGTGATGTCCATCCAACTCTTCTCTTGTGCTCCTGTGTTCCCACCAAAGAACTTAGAGGCGGGATCACCAACACCACCAGATGTCGCCAAGGATTGCAATTTGAATGCATCTTCGTGGTGATAGTACAGGAGGCATTCAGAGGGTTTACCATCACGACCTGCCCTACCACTCTCTTGGTAGTAACCAACCAGTGATTTGGGCATACTCAGATGAACAACAAATCGGACGTCAGTCTTATCAACGCCCATACCAAATGCAATGGTGGCAACCATAACTAAAACTTCATTGCTCATCCACATCAAGTACGCCTTCTTCTTTTCAAGCTCAGACATATCACCATGGTAAAAAGCAGATTTAATATTAGTGTTATTCAAATACCTACATGTTGACTCACATTCTTTGCGGGACAAACAATAAACGATACCTGAAGAAGATCGGTGGTTCTCATTGATCCAATCAATTAAGTCTTCCACAAGACACTTCTTCATTTTCTCGACAACAGTGTATTTCAAGTTTCCCCTGTTAACACTTGATGAAAACACTGTTGGATTTGTAAGCCCTACCTTCTTTTTAATATCCTCCAGCACAGAGGGAGTAGCACTGGCAGTAAGAGCCATGATGGGGACTCTTGGATAAGAATTCCTCAGCCAGTGCAACTTAGCGTAAGCAGGCCGGAAACTATTGCCCCAATCGGTTACACAATGTGCCTCATCAAATACAAACCTTGAAAGGCGACTTTTCTTGTTCAAGTCATCTAAGCACTTAATGAAAGATGCTGAGGTAACCAGATACTCAGGGGTTACATAGACCAGTCTCACAACAGGATTGGGTCTCTTGAGTTCAATGAACATCATTTTTGGGTCCTTAGAGCACACAGCTCGCACAGAAATTCTTGCCAGCTTCTCCATTTGGTCGTGGATGAGCGACAACAGAGGACACACAACAACTGTGATGCCACCATCCATCACAGCAGGAAGCTGGAAGCAAAGGCTCTTGCCAGCACCAGTTGCCATAATTACCATACAATCCTTCTTTTGAAGTGCAGCATTTATAACTGCTTCTTGGCTGCCTCTAAAGGATGGTAGCTTGAACACATTATGAAGCACATGAAGTACCTTACCATAGTCATAAGCTTGATTGTTTAAAGAAGCAGCAGGAGCATTAAAGGATACAGAAGGCTTACCACCACAGTCAGAGGACACACCTGTTGAAGTTGAAGCAATAGCTTGATTGTTAAAAGAAGAAGCAGGAGCATTAAAGGATACAGAAGGAACAAGTTTGTCAAATTTATATGGCACAGTCCCACACAACCTGTGTTCTGGCAAATGACACAAAAGTGGTCTCTTGAACTGAAATCGTCCCTGTTGTTGTGGCAAATGACACAACATTGGCCTTTTGAACTCAAATTTTCTCCTTTTCGCAGGCACATCACCATTCACGTTGCTCTCAATTTCTGCCAAATCCACTGTTTTAAGAAACTCAGTGACATCATCATCATCTGAATCACTGAGCAATATTACATCATCAACTGGAGTAATATCTACAACATCATTATCATCATCAGAATCACTGATTGAAATCACATCCTCCTCAATGACTAAACTGTCATTCTGTTGTTGCAGCTGTGTGAGAGGCACTTCTAGCATCCAAGAGTCGTCATCAGAAGTATTGTCATAATCGGGAATTTTGTCATTGTTAGGTATACTTTGTTGTACCAGTTGTGTCAGTGGCACACAAAGGATGCAGTCATCATCTGAATCCATCTCCAAGTGAGAAGGCGCACCTGTAAAAGCAGTATTAGTAACACTATAATCCCAGCTAGAGCACTCACTTACTGGAGGGGTATACTCTCCTGGAAAGATTGGCTGAGGGCTAGACGACTGTGATTCATCATCAATGATAGTCAGGCAATCCGCCTTTCTCTTGCAAGACATTTTCACAGCCTGCAACACACAAACAAAACAAAAGTACACAGAGCATAAACAAACATGAAAAGGAATTCTAGAAAACTTGTGATTTAGAGAAGTTCTGTTCTTGATACCTTCTTCAAAAGTCTATCAGACAAAAAGATTTCATGTACACTATAAAATCAAGGTGTCCACAAACCAGGCGATGGAGGCACTTAACAACATTGGCTGTACGCCTTGAGTCACACCGTTATCTCTTATATTCTGGACACTTTCAGGGGTTCCCTTTTCCATGTACATAACTGACCAAAAGAGGAAAGGTGTTCAGGTCCTTAACAGACAGCGGAGTTGTCCAGCTACTGGACACCTTTCTGGTTTTGGTCGCTTATCTGCATGAAAAAGGGTACACTCTGAGGGGGTCCAGAAATTGGACGCCTTCGTCACCTGGTTTGTGGACAGTGGACATTTCGGTTCTTCCTAACGACTCAAAACTGTGGCACAATCCGTTATACTTATCTGATTTAATGTCGTACAATGACCCACAAACATTGCTGTGCAAAAAACGCACAGGTTAGGGTGACAAAACAAACACACAGGTTCGCTTTTCAAGAGCACCTTGCAACCAAGCAGATGGACACGTATTATCAACCCTAACTCCATGCCAGTGAGCAAGGTGGCGGACTACAACATGGATGCCATACGTTTCCATAATTAATCGTTTCCTCAATGTCAAACAACAACTTCTATCTGTAATACGTTCCTTCAACGTCTACCCACACCTGCTACGACCCTCCCCCCGCTACCCCTCCATTTCTACCACCATTCAAACAGGACAGCTCTTTGTGGCTGTTGCGGTTAAGTTGGCAATACAAATCTATTTTCCTGATATAGATCGGGAATTCAAAGTGCGTTAATTATTGTAAGAAAAATCACATCATTTTATTTACATCGCTGAATTCAACTTCTGCCCATGAGCGTTAAAGAGTTGGCAATCGGGCGGGGGGGGGGGGGGGGGGGGGGGGAATAGAAACTGGACGAGTTGAGTATTCAAACGATTCGAACCGCGAACGCGAAGCCCATCCACCAATGAGTATTTGAACCCCAGATTCGTGCGCCGCTTAGAAAACGGGCTTACTCATACTTGGCGGCTCTTTTCGAGTCACCGGTCACAACTGCTTCTCGGGACAGGTGGCGTGGGGTAGGGGTGGGGGAGTGGGGGGAGGTACCGTCTTCCAGTATTCGAACCGCGAACGCGAAGCCTCCCACCTCGGAGGATCCTAGGAGAGGGGGGGGGGGAAGGAGGTACTGTCTTTCAGTATTCGAACCGCGAACGCGAAGCCTCCCACCCCCGAGGATCCCAGGGGAGAAGGGGGGGGGGGGGGGGGGGGTAGGTACTGTCTTTCAGTATTCGAACCGCGAACGCAAAGCCTCCCACCCCGGAGGATCCTAGGAGAGGGGGGGGGGGGAGGAGGTACTGGGGGAACGGCCTCCCACCCCCGAGGTCAGGGGTAAAGTATTCGAACCGCGAACGCGAAGCCTCCCACCCCGGAGGATCCTAGGAGAGGGGGGGGGGGGAAGGAGGTACTGTCTTTCAGTATTCGAACCGCGAACGCGAAGCCTCCCACCCCGGAGGATCCTAGGAGAGGGGGGGGGAAGGAGGTACTGTCTTTCAGTATTCGAACCGCGAACGCGAAGCCTCCCACCCCCGAGGATCCCAGGGGAGAAGGGGGGGGGGAGGGGTAGGTACTGTCTTTCAGTATTCGAACCGCGAACGCGAAACCTCCCACCCCCGAGGATACCAGGGGAGAAAGGGGGGGGGGGGGGGGGTAGGTACTGTCTTAAAGTATTCGAACCGCGAACGCGAAGCCTCCCACCCCGGAGGATCCCATCCTTGGCGGCCGTTTTCCCGTCACCACAAGCACTCCCTAGCTCTCAGTATTCGAACCCTATCCCCACACCCTTTACGCGACGCAAAGAACACACTCCTGACAAAACTACTTACTTAGTATGGTTGATCAGGCGACGAGTTGACAAACCGAATTCACGTCACAGATTGGTGCACAAGCACAATCAGCTCGCACCACAGAGCACAGGGAAGTACCGATCACGGGAAGTCGACACGGGAAGCACACCAAGTGGGGCGGAGATGACAAAGAAGTACGTCCGTCTCTCCTAACGTCCACTGGCAAACTGACGCCCCACCAGCAAGAGCAGGTGACACTGCCGCGGACAACAATGGTCACCCCCGCGACAGTCCAATGGTCACCCCCGGCGCGCCCGCGCCTGCGGCCGCACGAGCCAGGCGAGGTCAGAGAGCATAGGGGGAGGGGAGGAGGGAAGGGGGGGGGGGCGAGAGAGTCACGGCACTGCGCCTGGCGTCCTAAACAGAGGGTCCAGGAGCGAAGCCGCCCCCTGTCACGGTCCGCCCCCGCCTGGCGCTTGGAGCCACATGAAGTCAGAGGGCATAGAGGGAGGGGGGGGGGGGGAGGAGGCTGCACACGCTGGCGCTCGCGGCCTAGGAAGACCGAGGAGAACGAGAGACGGGAAGAGGGGAATCAGTGCTCCTGACCCCCCCCCCCCCCCCCCCCGGGGTCAGTATTCGAACCGCGAACGGGAAGCGTCCCACCCCCGAGGATCCCAGGGGAGAAGGGGGGGGGAGGGGTAGGTACTGTCTTAAAGTATTCGAACCGCGAACGCGAAGCCTCCCACACCGAGGCCGTGGCTCCAAAAGGGTCCAGGTGGCTACAAGTGGCCCAGGGAAAGGGGGGAGGGGCAGGAGGGAAGTGCGCCCGGCGGACGCACAGCGCCCACAAGCACAACGCCTAAGAGTAAGGCAAGTCGTAAGAAGTACCGCTCTATCTTGCGGGTCTGCCTACGCTGAGGGCGCTGACAGTTGGGGAAGCCCAAGGCAACAGCGGGAGGCATGACCCCGTCCCCCCTGGGAACACACCACTTTTCTGGTAAGGGAGAAGCTGGATTCCGTTCGGACGCAAAGCCTCCCACCCCGGAGGATCCGAGGGGAAGAGAGGGGGGGGGGGGGGCTGTCACGCCCCCTGTCACGGTCCGCCCCCGCCCGGCGCTTGGAGCCGCATGAAGTCAGAGGGCATAAAGGGGGGGGGGGGGGGGGGCTGCATACGCTGAAGGCGCTCAGGCAGAATTGAACAAATTCTTTCAATAACTATGTTTTCAATTATTTATCGAGTTACTGGACCCTATTTTCCTTAGCTGAAAATTTTGAACTCTGAGAGGGAACAAACAAGACAAAACAAAAATCTCTTGCTGGTAGGAGGTAAAATATATTTCCTGCTGCGGTGTGCCTGCTGTAAGGACATGACCTCTGATGTGCTACATCATAGTGTCCATTCAGTAAATTTGAGTCAATACCCAAGAGAAATTTACAGTGCACACTTGTTTGTAATAGGTCATGCAAGGGAACCTAATACTTTTGTTGTTATTTTATTTTATGCAGGTTCTCTTTTGTGACCAAGTTACTTAAATACTCATTGAATTTCATATTTTTCTTTTGGTATATTTTTGCACTTATTAGTTTGAAAAATATCTGAGATGTTACGGATTTTTTGGCAAGAAGAAAGAACAAATAGGTTTGTGGGATTTTTTTTTATTGTCTCTTAATAATGGAGGCGTTTTTTTTTTTGTTTTTTTTTGTGGTTCATGGAGGTTTGCGGTTTCTGCACATAACAACCTCAGGACGTGTGATGAGCAGTGCCACACTAATGATTTCTGGAGGTGCCATTAACAGAATGTGGGTGGCAAAAATGTGATTTTAAAGTCTCTGAACGGAAGAACACATGGTTTGGCAGAAGCAAGTGCCATGACAAAATAATGCATTTCACTGTGCTCTGGCTGTGAGCATGAGCAGCAGAACAGTTGTCAAGTGGTCCAGGTTTTGTTGGGAAGTCTGCTTTGGGCCCGGGAAGACAGAATAGGCAGATGGGCAGTTGTTGGGAAGAGGAGTACGTCAGTAGTCCACTGGGTATTTGGAGGATTGGAAAGGGAATCTTTGTCCCTCTTGAGACAAGAGACGCCAAGACATTGGTTCTCTTGTGGATACGGTCAGGAACATTGATGGAAGGAGAGCCATGCTAACCATAACGCAAAGTCCAAAGACGTCAAAACTTCTGCACACACCAAAAACATTGAGAGGTGCTGGCCGAGTTCCAGTTCAAGAAGGTTCTGTAAAAAAAAATAAAAAATAATTCAATGATGTCAGTTTCTGTAAATGAAAGAAGAATGTTTTGTTTCCAGTTCGGCATTATTTTCAGAATCAACACAAGATGGGCAGCTAAATTTTAAGTGGGACAATTTACATTATTGCAATTCTTTTCTATTTTGAATAAGTCAAGCTTGTGCAGGATCACATGTTTATGAAGTTATCTATCACCTGTGATCTTCATGGACAGGGATACATCTCACTAGCTGCTAGAGCAAAGTGGTGCACCCTGTCCTCACGTTGATGAACCTTCTTGAACTGGAACTCAGCAAGGTACCCTTCAAAGTGCTCCCGCTTTCCACCATACTTGGGAACACTTGTCCGGGCATCCCGCCAGCACCTCTCAATGTTGTTGATGTGTGCTCCAGTCTTGAAGTCTTTGAACTCCACGTTATGGTTAACAACCAGATGTTTAAATCCTCTCTCTGAAAGAGTAGAGTAGGCTCTCCAACCATCAGAGACGATAGTTGTCCCTGGCCGTATCCACTTCATGATTAGAGAAACCAATGTCTTGGCATCTCTTGTCTCAACAGGCACAAAGAAGGTCTCTTTCGATTCCCTTTCGATTCCTCCAAATACCCACTGGACCACACGT
Source organism: Odontothrips loti (assembly GCA_038380765.1). Lineage (NCBI taxonomy): Eukaryota > Metazoa > Arthropoda > Insecta > Thysanoptera > Thripidae > Odontothrips > Odontothrips loti. The sequence continues at coordinate 1,090,710 of CM076250.1, forward strand.
AAGTTTCCGTGACGATCCCTCATCTTCCCAAAAACTGCCTCATCTATCTCAACTGTCTTCCCTGGTCCGCCCAATTGACTGCTTCGTTTCCTGCAAAAAGCAACATTAAAAACAATAGTCGAAATGGTTAAGGGTTATACTCAACAATTGATGATGAGACGTACGTGCTCCAGTCAATGCAGACTTCCCGACAAAATCCGGACCACTTGACAACTGTTTTGGGGCTCATGCCGACCTCTTCTCGGAGGAACTGTTGGCGAGGTCCTCCTGGCGAGGTCAGCCAGAGCATAGTGAAATGCATTATTTTGACAATTGGCATCTTGCTCATTCCAAACCATGTGTCCTTCCTTTCAGACACTTTAAAAGCACATTTTGTGCCACCCACATTCTGTTGCTGACACCTCCAGAAACCACCAGCATAGTGGCACTGCTCACCACATTGGACACAGTGCACCAAGGCCTGTAAAATCAAAACATGAATGTGAAAAATATTATTTTATGAGCTTACATCATCTGAAAGAGCATCCCCAGTAGCATAGGAAAAAAAAATTCCATCACATCAACAAACTAAACTTAAGAAGAACGTCCTCATGAAAACTTTTAAAATGAATAAAAATATATTTGCAAAATCAATAGCACTTACTGGCAGCATCCTGTGTCCAAGCAGGAACGTCCTGAGGTTGTTGTCTGAGTTCACTAGCTGACAGGCTGTTGTTGTGGTAAATGTGCAGAAACCGCAAACCTCCATGGCAGCCATTTTACTCCACTCCACTTCCCTGTTGTCAAGGCGAACAAAGCACAATGAGTAACATTGTTGTACTACCACATTTTCACTACTACCAACTGATGAGATCAGACCATACAAACTTGAGTTGTATCTCAGCAGCCTGGCATAGGCAGACTCAAGCACTGGAATATACAGTGCACCTTTTAGGATAAGAGTGCCCTTAAAAATAGAAATATTAAACATGTTCACAAACCCAACACGTACATACAGTGAAACAATTGAAACAGACCTCTGTTCATTGTTCATAAAATTGAAATGCCACAATTTGTGCACATTTCATTTCCAAACTTCTCTCTGTGTTTCTGCAGGGTTGAGACTGCACCAGAAGCCTTGTCTTCTGATCCCACATTAAAATTTGGAAAAGTAGTACCATACAGCAATTTAGCTGAGATAGGTGACCAATACCAGGAAGGTGAAATATATTTAAAAAAAAAGGTGGGGGGAAGGCCGAGAAAGAACCAAACCATCTTTGGGACCATTGGCTTTAAGAAAGGTGTGCCGAAAAAAAAGATGGATGAAAGATTCTTTCCCACTAGGAAAAACAGGGCTGATTTTCACAACCTTGTTCTTGCTAGAAGAATATTGTACCATTAAATAGTAAACAAAGAACCAACTGCCCATTGTAGAAGGATACAAAAAAAGGATACTAGAACATGCTAAGCACTGAAGTGAGGTACTCAGGACAGGACTTTCGTTTAAGCACATAGTGAAAATAAATTATGTTTAAATAACAAAACCACCTGAAACCAAAACACATTACTTAATAAATGTTAAACATTATTTCAACTCACCTTTGCAGCTATATTCATAAAGAAATAAAGTCAAGCAGTGGAGTAAAGTGTACTTGAGCTGAGTGGCACTCAAGAAACAACATTAATATAACTGAACTTCCTGAAACCAAAAGACAACAGTTAATAAAGTTAGATATGATTTTGTGTTGATTTTGCATTACAACACAAACAAAACAAATGAAAAACATACTGAAAGATAGGAAATACTAATCATTATGGATACCACCTCACACCACCATGAACCATGACCACAGGATAGAAAATAAAGAACAACAGCAGGAACGATAAACAGATACAAAGTTCACCAGCTTTTTGTTCATAATACCACCTCAAAGTCTTCATCAACAACACTCTACTAGCACTGGCATAATTGTGCGCATGTTGCTGTGGCTAAGAAATGTGTTTATGATCTCTTTTACCTCACTACTGACATCATGAGAAATTACAGTATCCTGTAAATAAATGAGAATACAACATTGACAACAAAATTTCCTGAAACCAAAACACCACAATTAACAAAGTTAAATATGATTTGGTGTTGCTTTTACAAAAGAGCAAATCAAAACAACACATGAAACTGAAATAAAACAAATAATAAAGTTCAACATGATTTCATGTCAGTTTTGCAAAACAGCACATGAACAACACAAATCAAAAATGCGCTGAAACACAAGAAAAACAACATAATAACAGTTATAACTCAAAAATATTATCATGGAGACGAGAATTCAATTTAGCAGCATATTGCAAAAACACATGCAGACGGTCGCGTCTTTGGCGGATGTTCCTCTTAAACTGATACTCAGCCAAATATCCATCAAAGAATTCTTCTCTGCGACCACTCTCAGGAATTTCATCCCTAGCATCCCGCCATGTCCTCTCTATTTTGTTGGTGTGTTTCTTTGTTACTGGATCCACGAAGTTCTTAGAGTGGTTTACAGTGAAGTGATTGAATCCATGTGCTGGGAGACAGTCATAGGCTTTCCAGCAATCACTGACAACTGTGGTTCCAGGCAGGATCCACCTCTTGAGGATGGGAGTGAGAGTAGCCGCATCTCTACAGGGAACAGGAACATAAAACGTTTTCCTAGAATCACTTTCAATGCCCCCCAAAATCCATTGCCCTTTAACAAGGCGGCCACGATGATATTTTCTTTGTCCCATCTTGCATTCGTCTATTTGGACCTCCTTTCCCTCACCGCCGATTGGCAAACTGTTTTCTTCATTCCAGAAGATGAAAACCTCCCTGCAGTACTGTGCCCACGAACTGTATGTTGCAGAAGAGATTTCAAATTCCTCACACATATGGGACTTTCTTGGAGGTTTGTGGGTAATATACCAATGGATGAACCTAATGATAGTGCTGGCAGGCAATTTGGAGCCGCTGAACATGCCGCCTTCATTCACAGACACTTTGAAATTGCATTTCACAACTTTCTTTCCTCTTGATTTCTTTTGACAACGCCAGAACCCATCACGCAAGGTTGCCAAAGAATTGCAATTGCTACAAAGTATCTCTTTCTGCGTCAGCGAGTGTTCTGAAATGAATTTGTCCAATTCTACAACGTTTCCAGTGGTGGAAAACAGTTGAAAAACAGTCAGTCTACACCCTTCACATGTCGAAGGCACATCAACACTGGGCAATTGGGTAGCTCCCACACATGCCTGAGGCTCATCAATGTCCATTGCTCTTATCTTCAATTCCACACATGCCTCAGGTTCAAATTCACTGTCTGATTCAGCTTTCCTCTTAAAACCCATTGCCTGTTGAGCACTGAAACAATACGAAAAAAAATAATGGAAAGACAAACGTATCCAAAAACAAACCTGAATGTTGATTTGGAACGCGACGAGCACGCCAAAGTTGGGCCCAGAGCACAAAAAACGGTGAAATGGTGAACAACCAAAGCGCCACAGGCAAGAGAAGTGACACCGCCACGGACGACAACGGACGGCCCACCGACAACAATGCTCTCCCCCTGGCTGCCCGCTCCACCAAGGACCCCACTCCGCTCGCGCCCGAAGCCACAGGGGGCCCAGGGCTAGGGGAAAGGGAGGGGGGAGGCAGGAGGGAAGTGCGCCCGGCGGCCGTAAAGCGTCGACAAGCAGAACGCCTAACAGATATGCAATTCGCAAGTACAGCTCTGGGGAAAGGGAGGGGAAAGGCGGGGGCAGCAGGGGGCCCAGGGCCAGGCGAAAGGAGCGGGAGGGGCAGGGGCTGCAGGGGGCCCAGGGCCAGGCGAAAGGAAAGGGAGGGGAGGGGGCTGCAGGGGGCCCAGGGAAAGGGAAGGGAGGGGCGGGGGCTGCAGGGGGCCCAGGGCTAGGGGAAAGGGAGGGGGGAGGCAGGAGGGAAGTGCGCCCGGCGGCCGCAAAGCGTCGACAAGCAGAACGTCTAACAGATAAGCAATTCGCAAGTACAGCTCTGGGGAAAGGGAGGGGAAGGGCGGGGGCAGCAGGGGGCCCAGGGCCAGGCGAAAGGGAGGGGAGGGGGCTGCAGGGGGGGGGGGGCAGGGGAAAGGAAAGGGAGGGGAGGGCTGCAGAGGGCCAAGGGAAAGGGAAGGGAGGGGCGGGGACTGCAGGGGGCCCAGGGCCAGGCGAAAGGGAGGGGAGGGGGCTGGGGGGGGGGGGGGGGGACAGGGGAAAGGAAAGGGAGGGGAGGGCTGCAGAGGGCCCAGGGAAAGGGAAGGAAGGGGCGGGGGCTGCAGGGGGCCCAGGGCCAGGCGAAAGGAAAGGGAGGGGAGGGGGCTGCAGGGGGGGTCCAGGGCCCAGGGAAAGGGAAGGGAGGGGCGGGGGCTGCAGGGGGCCCAGGGCTAGGGGAAAGTGAGGGGAGAGGCAGGAGGGAAGTGCACCCGGCGGCCGTAAAGCGTCGATAAGCAGAACGCCTAACAGAAAAGCAAGTCGCAAATACAGCTCTGTCTGGCAGGCCTGCCTATGCTGAAGGCGCTGACAGTTGGGGAAGCCCAAAGTGTCTGGCAATAAACCATGCTTAACCAATTGAAAATCAATTTTCATACAGTGTGTAAGATCTAAACGTTTATGAATCATTCTGAATGAATGTACAAAATTAAACTGTACTACCTTTTATACACCACCATCACACAAAACTAAAGACAGAATGGTATTCATTTCATGCATAGCAACCAAATGAAAAGAGTAGCACAGCACATACAATGAAGTTGAATAAACTCACACTCACACCTTAAATATGGACATTAATTTTCAAGACCCTTACATGATGCAAATTCAAAATTGATTTCCAGAGAACAAACATGCATGAGAATTATAAAGGAAACGAAGATTCTTAAAATGATATCAAAGGGAACAGTTCATTGTAACCGATTTCCCATACAGCCCACATGCAAGCCAAGTTGCGACAAAATTGAAACTGAAAGTAACTGCATTCAGTAAATCCAGCACTTCTGCCACAGAATGAGGTATCATTGTATTTATCCCTTTTTTATCTGTGGTTTCACCTGTCAGCACACCTGTCACACAATTTTTGTCCCCTTGAGTAATTTGTCCATGTTGGCGTAATATTTTTGCAAACGGACATGTCCCATTCTCAGTCAATCAACAGGCTCAAACTCATTAAGGCTCAAATCTACTACAGCTTCATAAAAAGTAAATACTAACAAGTTGAATAGTGTAGAACTACATTAAGACTTACTAGACAAGTTACTGAAGAAGATAATTTCAGTTTCTGTAAAAAAATTGAACACTTTCCTACTTTTAATGTTGACGCTGAATGTGGCGTTTACTTACTTACAAGCCCAACCCCGAATGATTCGGAAGTAGGCTAAGCGGCAGGTGATGATAAACTTACAAGCAAGCACAAGCTGGTGCGGCGATTCCAAGTTCCACTCACCAGGGGTCTGCAAAATTTGCAGCTGAAGATATGTTGTTGCCTAATTTAAACCCACTGTGTACTGCATAAGGATAGACAACAACATATTCATTCTCCCTTTGCTCCACCTACAAAAAACAGTTCAACATTCAGTTACGCCCATAAAGCACTTACCAGACAGTGCTTTATTAGAAATGAGAACATGCACATACAGTATGCACTGGAATGCCATGCTTCTGCAGACATGATTTGGAGGCCACTAAATATTTATGACCCAACGCATTTGTGCAGGTAACTTGTCCAACATCCAAAGGGAAATGACGAACATTGCCCAAGAATAATTTATAATTATCAGGAGATACAATATACCTATAAGGAAAGCTATGTTTTAATTATTGCTCAAGAATAAAATCATTACTGATCTGCAAATTATTGATAAAAATGACTTACCACACACAAGGAGCTCCAAAATGTATCAAATTAATTGAAAAGAGGCAAGCATCCTCTACATGCCATGGAAACGAGGCATGCTTGGATCCAACGTACATGTAAGGATAGTTAATGCCAGGTGTCTCCACTGGGTAAAAATCAAGAATTAAATTGAGCTTGGAGATGCTGAAATTCTTAGTGTTTTTAAATTCTGTGTTCTTCAGAGGAATTCCTGCCGCATACAATATCTTTTCAGTACTTGCAGAAGGTGATATTTTTTGAATCTCTGACCAATAGTGCCTCTCGAGTTCATCCATCAAGGAAGACAATGCCTGCAAACTAAATTTTTTATTAATGTATAGAAACACTTCATGACATTCATTGGAACCCAAAAACACATACCTATTCTATTCGTTTTTTCAGCCCTTAAATATACTTCAAAATAAACACTCTCACATGGCATATAACATTATCATTTGAAATAAAAGTAAAGTCATTCAGGACAAAAACTCACCAACATGTTTGCTGATCTTTCAAAAGCTCTGTATTGCTGATCCTTTCCAGAAAGTGGTCTCGATTCATCTTTACAATTTTTGTCCCCTTTAGTAATTTGTCCATGTTGGCATCATATTTTTCCAAAATCTTGTGGACATGTCCCATTCTCAGTCAATCAACAGTGGGTTGATCACCACTACCTGGCAAACAAACTGAAAAGAAAATTCAAGTTAGTGGGAGTAAACACTGCACAAAAATGCTAACTGGAACTCAAATCAAAATGGAATTTAATTGCTGAATACTGTCCGAGCCTGGGCAAGGTATTCCTTTCTCAGTCAGTCAACAGTGGGCAGGCCACTACTACCTGCCAGACAAATTCAAAAGAAAAGTAAAGAGTGAACTGCACTCCAATGCTAATAATTAGTATGTAGTGAAAAAGGCAACGTAATTACTGACTACTAAACTAAACAAACGTGGAATATATTTTTTCATGCACTGTCTTAAATAGGGGCTTGGGCTTTACAAATTTATTGCTTTCATAACCTGCACTCAACCTGCCTTCCACTTACAAGTTTCCAAAGCAGGTGCACCGCTTCAGTAGGAAACAAAGGCATGTGAAGATTCACCTGAAAGAAGTTGAAATGAAACTTTAAAGAAACACACAACACTGTTATAATAAGGCTATCACCCCTCGGAATCGGTCATGCAATCACCATCCTTGTTTATGTTGTTATTGTTTGCCTCTGCCGCAATCTTCGGTTGCAATTGTTTTACAATCGTCTGTGCAGAGCAGCAGGAAGAGCAGGATACAGTGGAAATGACTGGATCATGGTACTTGATCACCCAGGATCAAGGTACTCCATTTCTGTTGCATAAGGAGTTGAAATTTTTTAAGAGGAGGATTTCTTAGCGGGCGAGGATCAAGGTGCTTAAACAGGCAAGAAAGTTTAACAAAAATATTAAAGTCATTAATTTTCAACGTGAGTAATGTTGGCCACCCAACGCAGTGGCCAACCACCCAGCCACCAGCCACCAACCACCAGCAAAAACACACCGACCAAAACCTTTTTAAAATCTTGTCCAACACTAAGACACGAGCAGGAAGTTGGCCACAAAAAAACGGGTGGCCACAAGATCAGCTTTTCTGCGATCGACTATACAGTGGCCATCACTGGCCAACACAACGAAAACGGCTGTAAACCGTGGAAAAAAATATCCTACATCCCCTAGATCGTGTGACAAAAAATCCTAGACCCTCGTAAATGACAAGAACAGCTCCTAGACCCCCTAGAACATGTCACAAAAAATCCTAGACTCTCTAGATCGTGTGACAAAAAATCCTACACCCTCAGATCGTGTGACAAAAAAATGAATGACCTTCCTAAAACACAAAAAATGTTCCTAGAACCCCTAGAATCTATGACAAAAAATCAAAGACCCTGTAGATCGTGTGGCAAAAAATCCTAGACCCTCTAGATCGTGTGACCAAAAATCCAAGACCCTCTAGATCGTGTGACAAAACATAAATGACCCTCCTTAAACACCAAAAGTGCTCCTAGACCCCCTAAAACCTGTGACCAACAATCCTAGACCCTATAGATCGTGTGACAAAAAATCAAATACCCTCTAGATGGTGTGACAAAGAATGAATGACTTTCCTTAAACACCAAAAGTGCTCCTAGACCCCCAAGAACCTGCGACAAAAAATCCTAGACCCTCTAGATCGTGTGACAAAAAATCAAAGACCCTGTAGATCGTGTGACAAAAAATCCTAGACCCTCTAGAACGTGAGGCAAAAAATCCTAGACCCTCTACATCGTGTGACAAAAAATCCTAGACCCTCTTCATCGTGTGACAAAAAATTCTACACTCTCCAGATCGTGTTACAAAAAATCCTAGACCCTCTAGATCGTGCGACAAAACATAAGTGACCCTCCTAAAACACCAAAAATGCTCCTAGACCCCCTAGAGCCTGTGACAAAAAATCCTAGACCATCTAGATCGTGTGACAAAAAATCCTAGACCCTCTAGATCGTGTGACAAAAAATCCTAGACCCTCTACATCGTGTGACAAAAAATCCTAGACCCTCTACATCGTGTGACAAAAAATTCTACACTCTCCAGATCGTGAAACAAAAAATCCTAGACCCTCTAGATCGTGCGACAAAACATAAGTGACCCTCCTAAAACACCAAAAATGCTCCTAGACCCCTAGAGCCTGTGACAAAAAATCCTAGACCATCTAGATCGTGTGACAAAAAATCCTAGACCCTCTAGATCGCGTGACAAAAAATCAAAGACACTCTAGACCGTGTGACAAAAAATCTTAGACCCTCTTGATCGTGTGACAAAAAATGAATGACCCTCCTAAAACACTAAAAGTGCTCCTAGACCCCCAAGAACCTGTAACAAAAAATCCAAGACCCTCTAGATCGTGTGACAAAAAATCCTAGCCCCTTAGATCGTGTGACAAAAAAATAAATGACCCTCCTAAAACACAAAAAATGTTCCTAGAACCCCTAGAATCTGTGACAAAAAATAAATGACCCTCCTAAAACACCAAAAGTGCTCCTAGACCCCCTAGAACCTGTGACAAAAAATCCTAGACCTTCTAGATCGTGCGACAAAACATAAATGACCCTCCTAAAACACCAAAAGTGCTCCAAGACCCCCTAGAGCCTGTGACAAAAAATCCAAGACCCTCTAGATCGTGACAAAAAATCCTAGACCCTCTAGATCGTGTGACAAAAAGTAAGTGACCCTCCTAAAACACTAAAAGTACTCCTAGACCCCCTAGAACTTGTGACAAAAAATCCTAAACTTTCCAAATCGTGTGACAAAAAATCCTAGACCCTCTAGATCGTGTGCCAAATATCAAAGACCCTCTAGATCGTGTAACAAAAAATCCTAGACCCTCCTTAAACACCAAAAGTGCTCCTAGACACCCTAGAGCCTGTGACAAAAAATCCAAGACCCTCTAGATCGTGTGACAAAAAATCCTAGACCCTCTAGATCGTGTGACAAAAAATCAAAGACACTCTAGATCGTGTGACAAAAAATCGAAGACCCTCTAGATTGTGTGACAAAACATAAATGACCCTTCTTAAAAACCAAAAGTGCTCCTAGACCCCCTAGAACCTGTGACAAAAAATCCTACATTCCCCAGATCGTGTGACAAAAAATCCTAGACCCTCTAGATCGTGTGCCAAAAAATCAAAGACACTCTAGATCGTGTGACAAAAAATCCTACATTCTCCAGATCGCGTGACAAAAAATCCTAGGCCCTCTAGATTGTGTGACCAAAAGTAAGTGACCCTCCTAAAACACCAAAAGTGCTCTAAGACCCCCTAGAACTTGTGACAAAAAATCCTAGATCCTCCAGATCGTGTGACAAAAAATCCTAGACCCTCTTCATCGTGTGACAAAAAATCCTACATTCTCCAGATCGTGTGACAAAAAATCCTAGACCCTCTAGATCGTGTGACAAAAAATCCTAGACCCTCTAGATCGTGTGACAAAAAATCAAAGACCCTGTAGATCGTGTGACGAAAAATCCTAGACCCTCTAGATCGTGTGACAAAAAATTCTTGACCCCTTGACATCGTGTGACAAAAAATCCTAGACCCTCTAGATCGTGTGACAAAAAATCCTAGACCCTCTAGATCGTGTGACAAAAAATCAAAGACCCTCTAGATCGTGTTACAAAAAATCAAAGACCCTCTAGATCGTGTGACAAAAAATCAAAGACCCTCTAGATCGTGTGACAAAAAATCAAATAACCTCTAGATGGTGTGACAAAGAATGAATGACTTTCCTTAAACACCAAAAGTGCTCCTAGACCCCCAAGAACCTGCGACAAAAAATCCTAGACCCTCTAGATCGTGTGACAAAAAATCAAAGACCCTGTAGATCGTGTGACAAAAAATCCTAGACCCTCTAGATCGTGTGACAAAAAATCCTAGACCCTCTACATCGTGTGACAAAAAATCCTAGACCCTCTTCATCGTGTGACAAAAAATTCTACACTCTCCAGATCGTGTTACAAAAAATCCTAGACCCTCTAGATCGTGTGACAAAAAATCAAAGACCCTCTAGATCGTGTGACAAAAAATCAAAGACCCTGTAGATCGTGTGACAAAAAATCAAAGACCCTCTAGATCGTGTGACAAAAAATGAATGACCTCCTAAAACACCAAAAGTGCTCCAAGACCCCCTAGAACTTGTGACAAAAAATCCTTGATCCTCCAGATCGTGTGTGACAAAAATCCTAGATCGTGTGACAAAAAATCCTAGACCCTCTACATCGTGTGACAAAAAATCAAATACCCTCTTGATCGTGTGACAAAAAATCCAGATGGGTGACAAAAAATAAATGACCCTCCTTTAACACCAAAAATGCTCCTAGACCCCCTAGAACATGTGACAAAAAATCCTACACCCTCTAGATCGTGTGACAAAAAATCCTAGACCCTCCCTCGTGTGACAAAAAATAAAGACCCTCCAGATGTGACAAAAAATCCTAGACCCTCTAGATCGTGTGACAAAAAAAATGACCCTCCTAAAACACTAAAAGTGCTTCTAGGCCCCCTAGAACCTGTGACAAAAAATCCTAGACCCTCTAGATCGTGCGACAAAACATAAGTAACCCTCCTAAAACACCAAAAATGCTCCTAGACCCCCGAGAGCCTGTGACAAAAAATCCTAGACCATCTAGATCGTGTGACAAAAAATCCTAGACCCTCTAGATCGTGTGACAAAAAATCAAAGACACTCTTGACCGTGTGACAAAAAATCTTAGACCCTCTTGATCGTGTGACAAAAAATGAATGACCCTCCTAAAACACCAAAAGTGCTCCTAGACCCCCTAGAACCTGTGACAAAAAATCCAAGACCCTCTAGATCGTGTGACAAAAAATCCTAGCCCCTTAGATCGTGTGACAAAAAAATAAATGACCCTCCTAAAACACAAAAAATGTTCCTAGAACCCCTAGAATCTGTGACAAAAAATAAATGACCCTCCTAAAACACCAAAAGTGCTCCTAGACCCCCTAGAACCTGTGACAAAAAATCCTAGACCTTCTAGATCGTGCGACAAAACATAAATGACCCTCCTAAAACACCAAAAGTGCTCCAAGACCCCCTAGAGCCTGTGACAAAAAATCCAAGACCCTCTAGATCGTGTGACAAAAAATCAAAGACCCTGTAGATCGTGTGACAAAATATCCTAGACCCTCTAGATCGTGTGACAAACAGTAAGTGACCCTCCTAAAACACCAAAAGTACTCCTAGACCCCCTAGAACTTGTGACAAAAAATCCTAGACCCTCTTCATCGTGTGACAAAAAATCCTAGACCCTCTAGATCGTGTGACAAAAAATCAAAGACCCTCTAGATCGTGTTACAAAAAATCAAAGACCATGTAGATCGTGTGACAAAAAATCCTAGACCCTCTAGATCGTGTGACGACAAATCCTACACCCTTTAGATCGTGTGACAAAAAATCCTAGACCCTCTAGATCGTTCGACAAAAAATCCTAGACCCTCTTTATTTTGTGACAAAAAATTCAAAGACCCTCCTAAAACACAAAAAGTGCACTAAGACCCCCCTAGAACTTGTGACAAAAAATCCTAGACCCTCTAGATCGTGTGAGAAAAATTTTATACGCTTTGGGACGTTGGTCAAAAGTAGGCTGTTTTCAACGGACAGTAAGTTTTCATGTTTTAATGGAGCAGGACACAATGGATTTGTACCTCATAGTTCTTTTTGCTTTAGTGTTTTAATTTTGCGGTTTCTTATGTATTTACAGGAATGTCAACACTAGGCAGAGCAACGTATAAATTTGTAATAAAATAAAATAACTTGGAAGAATTTTGTCCACCTGTATTTAACTTTGCTGGGCACTCAACGTTTCTAGTGAATAGACATAACCTAATGCGCGGCTATTTCACACTGTAGACTAAACACACTGAAGTATGTGAATAAAGTTAAAGTACATGAACTAAATTAACAGGGGATCAAGCGAAACATAATTAAAAATACCGCGCACAGAAAGGTATGAGTTTCATCCAAGCACGAATGGTAAGCTTTTTACTCTTCCTTTAAAATTGCATCTTGCTACAAAATTACGTATAATACAAACAGGTACAGACTTGTGTGTACAATCAACAAAACTTACACAAGTGGCCCAAGAAGGTGGCCATTTTTCTCGCACAACCTGCAATGAAACGTATAATCGTTGGCACGAATTTGCTTAGGTTTCAATTTTAGATACCTAAGGCATGGCCACATGTGAATCCAACGTTGGCAAATATTACATTGGACCATTTCCTGTAGAACCATTTTCATGCGGCATTTCTTGAATTCATCTTGGCCACAGGAAAGGCACAGATGTTTGCAGGAGGGGGCGCTCTTCAGGATGGCCTCCGCATAACGGACACGCTCTCCATTGCAGTCAATCTGCGTGAGATTCTTTAGGGTGTTGTTCAGGTAAGCAATAGCATACGCGCACACATAAACACCGCAGTTGTTTGAATCTGTCTGAGTTGCGATACCCAGGAAACACTCCGCCGACCATCTCGTCGTCACAACATTGTCAGTGGTCATACTATTTCTTTTCCTCAGGAAGATTAAGAAGTTGTCCGTTTGATCGTGTGCCAAAAAATCAAAGACCCTCTAGATCGTGTAACAAAAAATCCTAGACCCTCCTTAAACACCAAAAGTGCTCCTAGACACCCTAGAGCCTGTGACAAAAAATCCAAGACCCTCTAGATCGTGTGACAAAAAATCCTAGACCCTCTAGATCGTGTGACAAAAAATCAAAGACACTCTAGATCGTGTGACAAAAAATCGAAGACCCTCTAGATTGTGTGACAAAACATAAATGACCCTCCTTAAAAACCAAAAGTGCTCCTAGACCCCCTAGAACCTGTGACAAAAAATCCTACATTCTCCAGATCGTGTGACAAAAAATCCTAGACCCTCTAGATCGTGTGCCAAAAAATCAAAGACACTCTAGATCGTGTGACAAAAAATCCTACATTCTCCAGATCGCGTGACAAAAAATCCTAGGCCCTCTAGATTGTGTGACCAAAAGTAAGTGACCCTCCTAAAACACCAAAAGTGCTCTAAGACCCCCTAGAACTTGTGACAAAAAATCCTAGATCCTCCAGATTGTGTGACAAAAAATCCTAGACCCTCTTCATCGTGTGACAAAAAATCCTTCATTCTCCAGATCGTGTGACAAAAAATCCTAGACCCTCTAGATCGTGTGACAAAAAATCCTAGACCCTCTTGATCGTGTGACAAAAAATCAAAGACCCTGTAGATCGTGTGACGAAAAATCCTAGACCCTCTAGATCGTGTGACAAAAAATCCTTGACCCCTTTACATCGTGTGACAAAAAATCCTAGACCCTCTAGATCGTGTGACAAAAAATCGAAGACCCTCTAGATTGTGTGACAAAACATAAATGACCCTCCTTAAAAACCAAAAGTGCTCCTAGACCCCCTAGAACCTGTGACAAAAAATCCTACATTCTCCAGATCGTGTGACAAAAAATCCTAGACCCTCTAGATCGTGTGCCAAAAAATCAAAGACACTCTAGATCGTGTGACAAAAAATCCTACATTCTCCAGATCGCGTGACAAAAAATCCTAGACCCTCTAGATTGTGTGACCAAAAGTAAGTGACCCTCCTAAAACACCAAAAGTGCTCCAAGACCCCCTAGAACTTGTGACAAAAAATCCTAGATCCTCCAGATCGTGTGACAAAAAATCCTAGACCCTCTTCATCGTGTGACAAAAAATCCTACATTCTCCAGATCGTGTGACAAAAAATCCTAGACCCTCTAGATCGTGTGACAAAAAATCCTAGACCCTCTAGATCGTGTGACAAAAAATCAAAGACCCTCTAGATCGTGTGACAAAAAATCCTAGACCCTCTAGATCGTGTAACAAAAAATCCTAGACCCTCCTTAAACACCAAAAGTGCTCCTAGACACCCTAGAGCCTGTGACAAAAAATCCAAGACCCTCTAGATCGTGTGACAAAAAATCCTAGACCCTCTAGATCGTGTGACATAAAATCAAAGACACTCTAGATCGTGTGACAAAAAATCGAAGACCCTCTAGAACGTGTGACAAAAAATCCTAGACCCTCTTCATCGTGTGACAAAAAATCCTAGACCCTCTTCATCGTGTGACAAAAAATTCTACACTCTCCAGATCGTGTTACAAAAAATCCTAGACCCTCTAGATCGTGTGACAAAAAATCAAAGACCCTCTAGATCGTGTGACAAAAAATCAAAGACCCTGTAGATCGTGTGACAAAAAATCAAAGACCCTCTAGATCGTGTGACAAAAAATGAATGACCTCCTAAAACACCAAAAGTGCTCCAAGACCCCCTAGAACTTGTGACAAAAAATCCTTGATCCTCCAGATCGTGTGACAAAAAATCCTGGACCCTCTACATCGTGTGACAAAAAATCCTAGACCCTCTACATCGTGTGACCAAAAATGAAATACCCTCTTGATCGTGTGACGAAAAATTAAAGACCCTCCAGATCGGGTGACAAAAAATAAATGACCCTCCTAAAACACCAAAAATGCTCCTAGACCCCCTAGAACATGTGACAAAAAATCCTTCACCCTCTAGATCGTGTGACAAAAAATCCTAGACCCTCCAGATCGTGTGACAAAAAATTAAAGACCCTCCAGATCGGGTGACAAAAAACCTTAGACCCTCTAGATCGTGTGACAAAAAATAAATGACCCTCCTAAAACACCAAAAGTGCTCCTAGGCCCCCTAGAACCTGTGACAAAAAATCCTAGACCCTCTAGATCGTGCGACAAAACATAAATGACCCTCCTTAAACACCAAAAATGCTCCTAGACCCTCTTGAACCTGTGACAAAAAATCCTAGACCCTTTAGATCGTGTGACAAAAAATCAAAGACACTCTAGATCGTGTGACAAAAAAAAAGTAAGTGACCCTCCTAAAACACCAAAAGTACTCCTAGACCCCCTAGAACTTGTGACAAAAAATCCTAGACCCCCTAGATCGTGTGACAAAAAATCCTAGACCCTCTAGATCGTGTGACAAAAAATCAAAGACACTCTAGATCGTGTGACAAAAAATCTTAGACCCTCTAGATCGTGTGACAAAAAATAAATGACCCTCCTAAAACACCAAAAGTGCTCCTAGACCCTCTTGAACCTGTGACAAAAAATCCAAGACCCTCTAGATCGTGTGACAAAAAATCCTAGCCCCTTAGATCGTGTGACAAAAAAATAAATGACCCTTCTAAAACACAAAAAATGTTTCTAGAACCCCTAGAATCTGTGACAAAAAATCAAAGACCCTTCAGATCGTGACAAAAAAATCAAGGACCCTGTAGATCGTGTGACAAAAAATCCTAGACCCTCTAGATCGTGTGACAAAAAAAAATCAAAGACACTCTAGATCGTGTGACAAAAAATCTTAGACCCTCTAGATCGTGTGACAAAAATAAATGACCCTCCTAAAACACCAAAAGTGCTCCTAGACCCTCTTGAACCTGTGACAAAAAATCCAAGACCCTCTAGATCGTGTGACAAAAAATCCTTGCCCCTTAGATCGTGTGACAAAAAAATAAATGACCCTTCTAAAACACAAAAAATGTTTCTAGAACCCCTAGAATCTGTGACAAAAAATCAAAGACCCTTCAGATCGTGACAAAAAAATCAAGGACCCTGTAGATCGTGTGACAAAAAATCTTAGACCCTCTAGATCGTGTGACAAAAAATGAATGACCCTCCTAAAACACCAAAAGTGCTTCTAGACCCCCTAGAACCTGTGACAAAAAATCCTAGACCTTCTAGATCGTGCGACAAAACATAAATTACCTTCCTAAAACACCAAAAGTGCTCCAAGACCCCCTTGAGCCTGTGACAAAAAATCCAAGGCCCTCTAGATCGTGACAAAAAATCCTAGACCCTCTAGATCGTGTGACAAAAAGTAAGTGACCCTTCTTAAACACCAAAAGTACTCCTAGACCCCCTAGAACTTGTGACAAAAAATCCTAAACTTTCCAAATCTTGTGACAAAAAATCCTAGACCTTCAAGATCGTGTGCCAAAAATCAAAGACCTTTTAGATCGTGTGACAAAAAATCCTAGACCCCTAGATCGTGTGACAAAAAATAAATGACCCTCCTTAAACACCAAAAGTGCTCCTAGACACCCTAGAGCCGGTGACAAAAAATATAAGACCCTCTAGATCGTGTGACAAAAAATCCTAGACCCTCTAGATCGTGTGACAAAAAATCAAAGACACTCTAGATCGTGTGACAAAAAATCGAAGACCCTCTAGATTGTGTGACAAAACATAAATGACCCTCCTTAAAAACCAAAAGTGCTCCTAGACCACCTAGAACTGTGGGGTATACATGATATGGTACCTACGAAACACTGTGGGGGTTAGTCTCTGACTGACCACCTGAACATAACGGAAGAGAGATGTAAAATTGCAACAGAGTTTTAAGATTACTCGCTCAATGCTACATTTGGGGAACTGTCGTTCACCTCTTTTAATGAAATGCTGTTGCCAAATGGCTTAGTGAATAACATACAGTATTACAATGCAGAAGGTAGCACCGAGATCGATGGCACCATTATGTCAGTAATCGGCGGCCTTCCTCCTGTAAGGGTTGAAGATTTCAGGCGGTTAATTCAGAATGACTGGCTTAAAGGACCCACAATAAATGCAATCGTATTTGAACGTTGCAAAAATCGCGATGATGTCTTGTTCATACCTACACTAGAAGCTCCTAAAATATTTGACCGGAATTCAAATTTAAACAAACAATCTTTCCTAGTCACTTCAATTCTTAAAGATAAGAAAATGGTTATACCTTTACATGTAAACGGCAATCATTGGTGCCTGGTTGTAGCAGATATGAAAACAAAGAAGTATTCCTACCTGGATCCAATGCACCCAACCGAAAGAAATGATCTTCAAATGGACAACTTCTTAATCTTCCTGAGGAAAAGAAATAGTATGACCACTGACAATGTTGTGACGACGAGATGGTCGGCGGAGTGTTTCCTGGGTATCGCAACTCAGACAGATTCAAACAACTGCGGTGTTTATGTGTGCGCGTATGCTATTGCTTACCTGAACAACACCCTAAAGAATCTCACGCAGATTGACTGCAATGGAGAGCGTGTCCGTTATGCGGAGGCCATCCTGAAGAGCGCCCCCTCCTGCAAACATCTGTGCCTTTCCTGTGGCCAAGATGAATTCAAGAAATGCCGCATGAAAATGGTTCTACAGGAAATGGTCCAATGTAATATTTGCCAACGTTGGATTCACATGTGGCCACGCCTTAGGTATCTAAAATTGAAACCTAAGCAAATTCGTACCAACGATTATACGTTTCATTGCAGGTTGTGCGAGAAAAATGGCCACCTTCTTGGGCCACTTGTGTAAGTTTTGTTGATTGTACACACAAGTCTGTACCTGTTTGTATAATACGTAATTTTGTAGCAAGATGCAATTTTAAAGGAAGAGTAAAAAGCTTACCATTCGTGCTTGGATGAAACTCATACCTTTCTGTGCGCGGTATTTTTAATTATGTTTCGCTTGATCCCCTGTTAATTTAGTTCATGTACTTTAACTTTATTCACATACTTCAGTGTGTTTAGTCTACAGTGTGAAATAGCCGCGCATTAGGTTATGTCTATTCACTAGAAACGTTGAGTGCCCAGCAAAGTTAAATACAGGTGGACAAAATTCTTCCAAGTTATTTTATTTTATTACAAATTTATACGTTGCTCTGCCTAGTGTTGACATTCCTGTAAATACATAAGAAACCGCAAAATTAAAACACTAAAGCAAAAAGAACTATGAGGTACAAATCCATTGTGTCCTGCTCCATTAAAACATGAAAACTTACTGTCCGTTGAAAACAGCCTACTTTTGACCAACGTCCCAAAGCGTATAAAATTTTTCTCACACGATCTAGAGGGTCTAGGATTTTTTGTCACAAGTTCTAGGGGGTCTTAGTGCACTTTTTGTGTTTTAGGAGGGTCTTTGAATTTTTTGTCACAAAATAAAGAGGGTCTAGGATTTTTTGTCGAACGATCTAGAGGGTCTAGGATTTTTTGTCACACGATCTAGAGGGTGTAGGATTTGTCGTCACACGATCTAGAGGGTCTAGGATTTTTTGTCACACGATCTACATGGTCTTTGATTTTTTGTAACACGATCTAGAGGTCTTTGATTTTTTGTCACACGATCTAGAGGGTCTAGGATTTTTTGTCACACGATCTAGAGGGTCTAGGATTTTTTGTCACATGATCTAGAGGGTCTAGGAGCACTTTTGGTGTTTTAGGAAAGTCATTTATTCTTTGTCACACCATCTAGAGGGTCTTTGATTTTTTGTCACACGATCTACAGAGTCTTTGATTTTTTGTCACACGATCTAGAGTCTTTGATTTTTTGTCACACGATCTAGGGTCTTTTTGTCACACGATCTAGAGGGTCTAGGATTTTTCGTCACACGATCTGGAGGGTCTTTGATTTTTTGTCACACGATCTACAGGGTCTTTGTTTTTTTGTCACACAATCTAGAGGGTCTTTGATTTTTTGTCACACGATCTAGAGGGTCTAGGATTTTTTGTCACACGACCTAGAGGGTCAAGGATTTTTTGTCACACGATCTGGAGGATCTAGGATTTTTTGTCACAAGTTCTAGGGGGTCTTGGAGCACTTTTGGTGTTTTAGGAGGTCATTCATTTTTTGTCACACGATCTAGAGGGTCTAGGATTTTTTGGCACACGAGCTAAAGGGTCTAGGATTTTTTGTAACACGATCTGGAGAATATAGGATTTTTTGTCACACGATGTAGAGGGTCTAGGATTTTTTCTCACACGATGTAGAGGGTCTAGGATTTTTTGTCACACGATCTGGAGGATCTAGGATTTTTTGTCACAAGTTCTAGGGGGTCTTGGAGCACTTTTGGTGTTTTAGAAGGTCATTCATTTTTTGTCACACGATCTAGAGGGGCTAGGATTTTTTGTAACACGATCTGGAGATTGTAGGATTTTTTGTCACACGATGTGAGGGTCTAGGATTTTTTGTCACACGATGTAGAGGGTCTAGGATTTTTTGTCACACGATGTAGAGGGTCTAGGGTTTATTGTCACACGATCTACAGGGTCTTTGATTTTTTGTCACACGATCTGGAGAATGTAGGATTTTTTGTCACACGATGTAGAGGGTCTAGGATTTCTTGTCACACGATGTAGAGGGTCTAGGATTTTTTGTCACACGATGTAGAGGGTCTAGGGTTTATTGTCACACGATCTACAGGGTCTTTGATTTTTTGTCACACGATCTAGAGGGTCTTTGATTTTTTGTCACACGATCTACAGGGTCTTTGATTTTTTTGTCACACGATCTAGAGGGTCTAGGATTTTTGGTCACACGATCTAGAGGGTCTTAGAGCACTTTTGGTGTTTTAGGAAAGTCATTTATTCTTTGTCACACCATCAAGAGGGTCTTTGATTTTTTGTCACACGATCTACAGGGTCTTTGATTTTTTGTCACACGATCTACAGGGTCTTTGATTTTTTGTCACACGATCTAGAGGGTCTCGGATTTTTTGTCACACGATCTAGAGGGTCTAGGATTTTTCGTCACACGATCTGGAGGATCTTTGATTTTTTGTCACACGATCTAGAGGGTCTTGGAGCACTTTTGGTGTTTTAGGAAAGTCATTTATTCTTTGTCACACCATCAAGAGGGTCTTTGATTTTTTGTCACACGATCTACAGGGTCTTTGATTTTTTGTCACACGATCTACAGGGTCTTTGATTTTTTGTCACACGATCTAGAGGGTCTCGGATTTTTTGTCACACGATCTAGAGGGTCTAGGATTTTTCGTCACACGATCTGGAGGATCTTTGATTTTTTGTCACACGATCTACAGGGTCTTTGATTTTTTGTCACACAATCAAGAGGGTCTTTGATTTTTTGTCACACGAACTAGAGGGTCTAGGGTTTTTTGTCACACGATCTAGAGGGTCTAGGATCTTTCGTCACACGATCTAGAGGGTCTTTGATTTTTTGTCACACGATGTAGAGGGTCTTTGATTTTTTGTCACACGATCTAGAGGGTCTAGGATTTTTTGTCGCACGATCTACAGGGTCTTTGATTTTTTGTCACACGATCTAGAGGGTCTAGGATTTTTTGTCACACGATCTGGAGGGTTAAGGATTTTTTGTCACACGATCTACAGGGTCTTTGGTTTTTTGTCACACGATCTAGAGGGTCTAGGATTTATTGTCACACGATCTAGAGGGTCTAGGATTTTTTCTTACACGATCTGGAGAATGTAGGATTTTTTGTCACACGATGAAGAGGGTCTAGGATTTTTAGTCACACGATCTGGAGGATCTAGGATTTTTCGCACAAGTTCTAGGGGGTCTTGGAGCACTTTTGGTGTTTTAGGAGGGTCACTTACTTTTTGTCACACGATCTAGAGGGTCTAGGATTTTTTGTCACGCGATCTAGAGGGTCTAGGATTTTTTGTCACACGATCTAGAGTGTCTTTGATTTTTTGGCACACGATCTAGAGGGTCTAGGATTTTTTGTCAAACGATCTGGAGAATGTAGGATTTTTTGTCACAGGTTCTAGGGGGTCTAGGAGCACTTCTGGTTTTTAAGGAGGGTCATTTATGATTTGTCACACAATCTAGAGGGTCTTCGATTTTTTGTCACACGATCTAGAGTGTCTTTGATTTTTTGTCACACGATCTAGAGGGTCTAGGATTTTTTGTCACACGATCTAGAGGGTCTTGGATTTTTTGTCACAGGCTCTAGGGTGTCTAGGAGCACTTTTGGTGTTTAAGGAGGGTCTAGGATTTTTTGTTACACGATCTAGAGGGTCTTTGATTTTTGGCACACGATCAAACGGACAACTTCTTAATCTTCCTGAGGAAAAGAAATAGTATGACCACTGACAATGTTGTGACGACGAGATGGTCGGCGGAGTGTTTCCTGGGTATCGCAACTCAGACAGATTCAAACAACTGCGGCGTTTATGTGTGCGCGTATGCTATTGCTTACCTGAACAACACCCTAAAGAATCTCACGCAGATTGACTGCAATGGAGAGCGTGTCCGTTATGCGGAGGCCATCCTGAAGAGCGCCCCCTCCTGCAAACATCTGTGCCTTTCTTGTGGCCAAGATGAATTCAAGAAATGCCGCATGAAAATGGTTCTACAGGAAATGGTCCAATGTAATATTTGCCAACGTTGGATTCACATGTGGCCATGCCTTAGGTATCTAAAATTGAAACCTAAGCAAATTCGTGCCAACGATTATACGTTTCATTGCAGGTTGTGCGAGAAAAATGGCCACCTTCTTGGGCCACTTGTGTAAGTTTTGTTGATTGTACACACAAGTCTGTACCTGTTTGTATTATACGTAATTTTGTAGCAAGATGCAATTTTAAAGGAAGAGTAAAAAGCTTACCATTCGTGCTTGGATGAAACTCATACCTTTCTGTGCGCGGTATTTTTAATTATGTTTCGCTTGATCCCCTGTTAATTTAGTTCATGTACTTTAACTTTATTCACATACTTCAGTGTGTTTAGTCTACAGTGTGAAATAGCCGCGCATTAGGTTATGTCTATTCACTAGAAACGTTGAGTGCCCAGCAAAGTTAAATACAGGTGGACAAAATTCTTCCAAGTTATTTTATTTTATTACAAATTTATACGTTGCTCTGCCTAGTGTTGACATTCCTGTAAATACATAAGAAACCGCAAAATTAAAACACTAAAGCAAAAAGAACTATGAGGTACAAATCCATTGTGTCCTGCTCCATTAAAACATGAAAACTTACTGTCCGTTGAAAACAGCCTACTTTTGACCAACGTCCCAAAGCGTATAAAATTTTTCTCACACGATCTAGAGGGTCTAGGATTTTTTGTCACAAGTTCTAGGGGGTCTTAGTGCACTTTTTGTGTTTTAGGAGGGTCTTTGAATTTTTTGTCACAAAATAAAGAGGGTCTAGGATTTTTTGTCGAACGATCTAGAGGGTCTAGGATTTTTTGTCACACGATCTAGAGGGTGTAGGATTTGTCGTCACACGATCTAGAGGGTCTAGGATTTTTTGTCACACGATCTACATGGTCTTTGATTTTTTGTAACACGATCAAGAGGGTCTTTGATTTTTTGTCACACGATCTAGAGGGTCTAGGATTTTTTGTCACACGATCTAGAGGGTCTAGGATTTTTTGTCACACGATCTAGAGGGTCTAGGAGCACTTTTGGTGTTTTAGGAAAGTCATTTATTCTTTGTCACACCATCTAGAGGGTCTTTGATTTTTTGTCACACGATCTAGAGGGTCTTGGATTTTTTGTCACAGGCTCTAGGGTGTCTAGGAGCACTTTTGGTGTTTAAGGAGGGTCTAGGATTTTTTGTTACACGATCTAGAGGGTCTTTGATTTTTGGCACACGATCAAACGGACAACTTCTTAATCTTCCTGAGGAAAAGAAATAGTATGACCACTGACAATGTTGTGACGACGAGATGGTCGGCGGAGTGTTTCCTGGGTATCGCAACTCAGACAGATTCAAACAACTGCGGCGTTTATGTGTGCGCGTATGCTATTGCTTACCTGAACAACACCCTAAAGAATCTCACGCAGATTGACTGCAATGGAGAGCGTGTCCGTTATGCGGAGGCCATCCTGAAGAGCGCCCCCTCCTGCAAACATCTGTGCCTTTCTTGTGGCCAAGATGAATTCAAGAAATGCCGCATGAAAATGGTTCTACAGGAAATGGTCCAATGTAATATTTGCCAACGTTGGATTCACATGTGGCCATGCCTTAGGTATCTAAAATTGAAACCTAAGCAAATTCGTGCCAACGATTATACGTTTCATTGCAGGTTGTGCGAGAAAAATGGCCACCTTCTTGGGCCACTTGTGTAAGTTTTGTTGATTGTACACACAAGTCTGTACCTGTTTGTATTATACGTAATTTTGTAGCAAGATGCAATTTTAAAGGAAGAGTAAAAAGCTTACCATTCGTGCTTGGATGAAACTCATACCTTTCTGTGCGCGGTATTTTTAATTATGTTTCGCTTGATCCCCTGTTAATTTAGTTCATGTACTTTAACTTTATTCACATACTTCAGTGTGTTTAGTCTACAGTGTGAAATAGCCGCGCATTAGGTTATGTCTATTCACTAGAAACGTTGAGTGCCCAGCAAAGTTAAATACAGGTGGACAAAATTCTTCCAAGTTATTTTATTTTATTACAAATTTATACGTTGCTCTGCCTAGTGTTGACATTCCTGTAAATACATAAGAAACCGCAAAATTAAAACACTAAAGCAAAAAGAACTATGAGGTACAAATCCATTGTGTCCTGCTCCATTAAAACATGAAAACTTACTGTCCGTTGAAAACAGCCTACTTTTGACCAACGTCCCAAAGCGTATAAAATTTTTCTCACACGATCTAGAGGGTCTAGGATTTTTTGTCACAAGTTCTAGGGGGGTCTTAGTGCACTTTTTGTGTTTTAGGAGGGTCTTTGAATTTTTTGTCACAAAATAAAGAGGGTCTAGGATTTTTTGTCGAACGATCTAGAGGGTCTAGGATTTTTTGTCACACGATCTAGAGGGTGTAGGATTTGTCGTCACACGATCTAGAGGGTCTAGGATTTTTTGTCACACGATCTACATGGTCTTTGATTTTTTGTAACACGATCTAGAGGGTCTTTGATTTTTTGTCACACGATCTAGAGGGTCTAGGATTTTTTGTCACACGATCTAGAGGGTCTAGGATTTTTTGTCACATGATCTAGAGGGTCTAGGAGCACTTTTGGTGTTTTAGGAAAGTCATTTATTCTTTGTCACACCATCTAGAGGGTCTTTGATTTTTTGTCACACGATCTACAGGGTCTTTGATTTTTTGTCACACGATCTACAGGGTCTTTGATTTTTTGTCACACGATCTAGAGGGTCTCGGATTTTTTGTCACACGATCTAGAGGGTCTAGGATTTTTCGTCACACGATCTGGAGGGTCTTTGATTTTTTGTCACACGATCTACAGGGTCTTTGATTTTTTGTCACACAATCTAGAGGGTCTTTGATTTTTTGTCACACGATCTAGAGGGTCTAGGATTTTTTGTCACACGACCTAGAGGGTCAAGGATTTTTTGTCACACGATCTGGAGGATCCAGGATTTTTTGTCACAAGTTCTAGGGGGTCTTGGAGCACTTTTGGTGTTTTAGGAGGTCATTCATTTTTTGTCACACGATCTAGAGGGTCTAGGATTTTTTGGCACACGAGCTAAAGGGTCTAGGATTTTTTGTAACACGATCTGGAGAATATAGGATTTTTTGTCACACGATGTAGAGGGTCTAGGATTTTTTCTCACACGATGTAGAGGGTCTAGGATTTTTTGTCACACGATCTGGAGGATCTAGGATTTTTTGTCACAAGTTCTAGGGGGTCTTGGAGCACTTTTGGTGTTTTAGAAGGTCATTCATTTTTTGTCACACGATCTAGAGGGGCTAGGATTTTTTGTAACACGATCTGGAGATTGTAGGATTTTTTGTCACACGATGTGAGGGTCTAGGATTTTTTGTCACACGATGTAGAGGGTCTAGGATTTTTTGTCACACGATGTAGAGGGTCTAGGGTTTATTGTCACACGATCTACAGGGTCTTTGATTTTTTGTCACACGATCTGGAGAATGTAGGATTTTTTTTTGTCACACTTGTCACACGATGT
Organism: Odontothrips loti; assembly: GCA_038380765.1. Taxonomy (NCBI): domain Eukaryota; kingdom Metazoa; phylum Arthropoda; class Insecta; order Thysanoptera; family Thripidae; genus Odontothrips; species Odontothrips loti. Next base: position 1,115,850 of record CM076250.1, read on the forward strand.
AGAGGGATAGGATTTTTTGTCACACGATGTAGAGGGTCTAGGGTTTATTGTCACACGATCTACAGGGTCTTTGATTTTTTGTACGATCTAGAGGGGGTCTAGGGGATTTTTTGTCACACGATCTAGAGGGTCTAGGATTTTTGTCACACGATCTAGAGGGTCTAGGATTTATTCTTTGTCACACGATCTACAGGGTCTTTGATTTTTTGTCACACGATCTAGAGGGTCTTTGATTTTTTGTCACACGATCTAGAGGGTCTCGGATTTTTTGTCACACGATCTAGAGGGTCTAGGAGGATCTTCTTTGATTTTTTGTCACACGATCTAGAGGGTCTTGGAGCACTTTTGGTGTTTTAGGAAAGTCATTTATTCTTTGTCACACCATCAAGAGGGTCTTTGATTTTTTGTCACACGATCTACAGGGTCTTTGATTTTTTGTCACACGATCTACAGGGTCTTTGATTTTTTGTCACACGATCTAGAGGGTCTCGGATTTTTTGTCACACGATCTAGAGGGTCTAGGATTTTTCGTCACACGATCTGGAGGATCTTTGATTTTTTGTCACACGATCTACAGGGTCTTTGATTTTTTGTCACACAATCAAGAGGGTCTTTGATTTTTTGTCACACGAACTAGAGGGTCTAGGGTTTTTTGTCACACGATCTAGAGGGTCTAGGATCTTTCGTCACACGATCTAGAGGGTCTTTGATTTTTTGTCACACGATGTAGAGGGTCTTTGATTTTTTGTCACACGATCTAGAGGGTCTAGGATTTTTTGTCGCACGATCTACAGGGTCTTTGATTTTTTGTCACACGATCTAGAGGGTCTAGGATTTTTTGTCACACGATCTGGAGGGTTAAGGATTTTTTGTCACACGATCTACAGGGTCTTTGGTTTTTTGTCACACGATCTAGAGGGTCTAGGATTTATTGTCACACGATCTAGAGGGTCTAGGATTTTTTCTTACACGATCTGGAGAATGTAGGATTTTTTGTCACACGATGAAGAGGGTCTAGGATTTTTAGTCACACGATCTGGAGGATCTAGGATTTTTCGCACAAGTTCTAGGGGGTCTTGGAGCACTTTTGGTGTTTTAGGAGGGTCACTTACTTTTTGTCACACGATCTAGATGGTCTAGGATTTTTTGTCACGCGATCTAGAGGGTCTAGGATTTTTTGTCACACGATCTAGAGTGTCTTTGATTTTTTGGCACACGATCTAGAGGGTCTAGGATTTTTTGTCAAACGATCTGGAGAATGTAGGATTTTTTGTCACAGGTTCTAGGGGTCTAGGAGCACTTCTGGTTTTTAAGGAGGGTCATTTATGATTTGTCACACAATCTAGAGGGTCTTCGATTTTTTGTCACACGATCTAGAGTGTCTTTGATTTTTTGTCACACGATCTAGAGGGTCTAGGATTTTTTGTCACACGATCTAGAGGGTCTTGGATTTTTTGTCACAGGCTCTAGGGTGTCTAGGAGCACTTTTGGTGTTTAAGGAGGGTCTAGGATTTTTTGTTACACGATCTAGAGGGTCTTTGATTTTTGGCACACGATCAAACGGACAACTTCTTAATCTTCCTGAGGAAAAGAAATAGTATGACCACTGACAATGTTGTGACGACGAGATGGTCGGCGGAGTGTTTCCTGGGTATCGCAACTCAGACAGATTCAAACAACTGCGGCGTTTATGTGTGCGCGTATGCTATTGCTTACCTGAACAACACCCTAAAGAATCTCACGCAGATTGACTGCAATGGAGAGCGTGTCCGTTATGCGGAGGCCATCCTGAAGAGCGCCCCCTCCTGCAAACATCTGTGCCTTTCTTGTGGCCAAGATGAATTCAAGAAATGCCGCATGAAAATGGTTCTACAGGAAATGGTCCAATGTAATATTTGCCAACGTTGGATTCACATGTGGCCATGCCTTAGGTATCTAAAATTGAAACCTAAGCAAATTCGTGCCAACGATTATACGTTTCATTGCAGGTTGTGCGAGAAAAATGGCCACCTTCTTGGGCCACTTGTGTAAGTTTTGTTGATTGTACACACAAGTCTGTACCTGTTTGTATTATACGTAATTTTGTAGCAAGATGCAATTTTAAAGGAAGAGTAAAAAGCTTACCATTCGTGCTTGGATGAAACTCATACCTTTCTGTGCGCGGTATTTTTAATTATGTTTCGCTTGATCCCCTGTTAATTTAGTTCATGTACTTTAACTTTATTCACATACTTCAGTGTGTTTAGTCTACAGTGTGAAATAGCCGCGCATTAGGTTATGTCTATTCACTAGAAACGTTGAGTGCCCAGCAAAGTTAAATACAGGTGGACAAAATTCTTCCAAGTTATTTTATTTTATTACAAATTTATACGTTGCTCTGCCTAGTGTTGACATTCCTGTAAATACATAAGAAACCGCAAAATTAAAACACTAAAGCAAAAAGAACTATGAGGTACAAATCCATTGTGTCCTGCTCCATTAAAACATGAAAACTTACTGTCCGTTGAAAACAGCCTACTTTTGACCAACGTCCCAAAGCGTATAAAATTTTTCTCACACGATCTAGAGGGTCTAGGATTTTTTGTCACAAGTTCTAGGGGGGTCTTAGTGCACTTTTTGTGTTTTAGGAGGGTCTTTGAATTTTTTGTCACAAAATAAAGAGGGTCTAGGATTTTTTGTCGAACGATCTAGAGGGTCTAGGATTTTTTGTCACACGATCTAGAGGGTGTAGGATTTGTCGTCACACGATCTAGAGGGTCTAGGATTTTTTGTCACACGATCTACATGGTCTTTGATTTTTTGTAACACGATCTAGAGGGTCTTTGATTTTTTGTCACACGATCTAGAGGGTCTAGGATTTTTTGTCACACGATCTAGAGGGTCTAGGATTTTTTGTCACATGATCTAGAGGGTCTAGGAGCACTTTTGGTGTTTTAGGAAAGTCATTTATTCTTTGTCACACCATCTAGAGGGTCTTTGATTTTTTGTCACACGATCTACAGGGTCTTTGATTTTTTGTCACACGATCTACAGGGTCTTTGATTTTTTGTCACACGATCTAGAGGGTCTCGGATTTTTTGTCACACGATCTAGAGGGTCTAGGATTTTTCGTCACACGATCTGGAGGGTCTTTGATTTTTTGTCACACGATCTACAGGGTCTTTGTTTTTTTGTCACACAATCTAGAGGGTCTTTGATTTTTTGTCACACGATCTAGAGGGTCTAGGATTTTTGTCACACGACCTAGAGGGTCAAGGATTTTTTGTCACACGATCTGGAGGATCTAGGATTTTTTGTCACAAGTTCTAGGGGGTCTTGGAGCACTTTTGGTGTTTTAGGAGGTCATTCATTTTTTGTCACACGATCTAGAGGGTCTAGGATTTTTTGGCACACGAGCTAAAGGGTCTAGGATTTTTTGTAACACGATCTGGAGAATATAGGATTTTTTGTCACACGATGTAGAGGGTCTAGGATTTTTTCTCACACGATGTAGAGGGTCTAGGATTTTTTGTCACACGATCTGGAGGATCTAGGATTTTTTGTCACAAGTTCTAGGGGGTCTTGGAGCACTTTTGGTGTTTTAGAAGGTCATTCATTTTTTGTCACACGATCTAGAGGGGCTAGGATTTTTTGTAACACGATCTGGAGATTGTAGGATTTTTTGTCACACGATGTGAGGGTCTAGGATTTTTTGTCACACGATGTAGAGGGTCTAGGATTTTTTGTCACACGATGTAGAGGGTCTAGGGTTTATTGTCACACGATCTACAGGGTCTTTGATTTTTTGTCACACGATCTGGAGAATGTAGGATTTTTTGTCACACGATGTAGAGGGTCTAGGATTTCTTGTCACACGATGTAGAGGGTCTAGGATTTTTTGTCACACGATGTAGAGGGTCTAGGGTTTATTGTCACACGATCTACAGGGTCTTTGATTTTTTGTCACACGATCTAGAGGGTCGTTGATTTTTTGTCACACGATCTACAGGGTCTTTGATTTTTTGTCACACGATCTAGAGGGTCTAGGATTTTTGGTCACACGATCTAGAGGGTCTTAGAGCACTTTTGGTGTTTTAGGAAAGTCATTTATTCTTTGTCACACAATCAAGAGGGTCTTTGATTTTTTGTCACACGATCTACAGGGTCTTTGATTTTTTGTCACACGATCTACAGGGTCTTTGATTTTTTGTCACACGATCTAGAGGGTCTCGGATTTTTTGTCACACGATCTAGAGGGTCTAGGATTTTTCGTCACACGATCTGGAGGATCTTTGATTTTTTGTCACACGATCTACAGGGTCTTTGATTTTTTGTCACACAATCAAGAGGGTCTTTGATTTTTTGTCACACGAACTAGAGGGTCTAGGGTTTTTTGTCACACGATCTAGAGGGTCTAGGATCTTTCGTCACACGATCTAGAGGGTCTTTGATTTTTTGTCACACGATGTAGAGGGTCTTTGATTTTTTGTCACACGATCTAGAGGGTCTAGGATTTTTTGTCGCACGATCTACAGGGTCTTTGATTTTTTGTCACACGATCTAGAGGGTCTAGGATTTTTTGTCACACGATCTGGAGGGTTAAGGATTTTTTGTCACACGATCTACAGGGTCTTTGATTTTTTGTCACACGATCTAGAGGGTCTAGGATTTATTGTCACACGATCTAGAGGGTCTAGGATTTTTTCTCACACGATCTGGAGAATGTAGGATTTTTTGTCACACGATGAAGAGGGTCTAGGATTTTAAGTCACACGATCTGGAGGATCTAGGATTTTTTGCACAAGTTCTAGGGGGTCTTGGAGCACTTTTGGTGTTTTAGGAGGGTCACTTACTTTTTGTCACACGATCTAGATGGTCTAGGATTTTTTGTCACGCGATCTAGAGGGTCTAGGATTTTTTGTCACACGATCTAGAGTGTCTTTGATTTTTTGGCACACGATCTAGAGGGTCTAGGATTTTTTGTCACGCGATCTGGAGAATGTAGGATTTTTTGTCACACGATCTAGAGTGTCTTTGATTTTTTGGCACACGATCCAGAGGGTCTAGGATTTTTTGTCACACGATCTGGAGAATGTAGGATTTTTTGTCACAGGTTCTAGGGGGTCTAGGAGCACTTTTGGTTTTTAAGGAGGGTCATTTATGATTTGTCACACAATCTAGAGGGTCTTCGATTTTTTGTCACACGATCTAGAGTGTCTTTGATTTTTTGTCACACTATCTAGAGGGTCTAGGATTTTTGTCACACGATCTAGAGGGTCTTAGATTTTTTGTCACAGTCTCTAGGGTGTCTAGGAGCACTATTGTTGTTAAAGGAGGGTCATTTATTTTTTGTCACACGATCTAGAGGGTCTAGGATTTTTTGCCACACGATCTAGAGGGTCTTTGATTTTTGGCACACGATCAAGAGGGTCTAGGATTTTTTGTCACACGATTTGGAAAGTTAAGGATTTTTTGTCACAAGTTCTTGGGGGTCTAGTAGTACTTTTGGTGTTTAAGATGGGTCACTTACTTTTTGTCACACTATCTAGAGGGTCTAGGATTTTTTGTCACGCGATCTAGAGGGTCTAGGATTTTTTGTCACGATCTAGAGGGTGTTGGATTTTTTGTCACAGGCTCTAGGGGTCTTGGAGCACTTTTGGTGTTTAAGGAGGTTCATTTATGTTTTGTCGCACGATCTAGAAGGTCTAGGATTTTTTGTCACAGGTTCTAGAGGGTCTAGGAGCACTTTAAGTGTTTTAGGAGGGTCATTCATTTTTTGGCACACGATCTAGAGGGTCTAAGATTTTTGTCACACGATCTACAGGGTCTTTGATTTTTTTGTCACGATCTGGAGGGTCTTTAAATTTTTGTCACAGATTCTAGGGGTTCTAGGAACATTTTTTGTGTTTTAGGAGGGTCATTTATTTTTTTGTCACACGATCTAAGGGGCTAGGATTTTTTGTCACACGATCTAGAGGGTCTTGGATTTTTTGTCACAGGTTCTAGGGGGTCTAGGAGCACTTTTGGTGTTTTAGGAGGGTCATTCATTTTTTGTCACACGATCTAGAGGGTCTAAGATTTTTGTCACACGATCTAGAGTGTCTTTGATTTTTTGTCACACGATCTAGAGGGTCTAGGATTTTTTGTCACACGATCTAGAGGGTCTAGGATTTTTTGTCACAGGCTCTAGGGGGTCTAGGAGCATTTTTGGTGTTTTAGGAGGGTCATTTATGTTTTGTCGCACGATCTAGAGGGTCTAGGATTTTTTGTCACAGGCTCTAGGGGGTCTAGGAGCACTTTTGGTGTTTTAGGAGGGTCATTTATTTTTTGTCACACGATCTAGAGGGTCTAAGATTTTTTGTCACCCGATCTGGAGGGTCTTTAATTTTTTGTCACACGATCTGGAGGGTCTTTGATTTTTTGTCACACGATCTAGAGGGTCTTAGATTTTTTGTCACACGATCTACAGGGTCTTTGATTTTTTTGTCACGATCTGGAGGGTCTTTGATTTTTTGTCACAGATTCTAGGGGTTCTAGGAACATTTTTTGTGTTTTAGGAGGGTCATTTATTTTTTTGTCACACGATCTAAGGGGCTAGGATTTTTTGTCACACGATCTTGAGGGTCTTGGATTTTTTGTCACATGTTCTAGGGGGTCTAGGAGCATTTTTGGTGTCTTAGGAGGGTCATTCATTTTTTGTCACACGATCAAGAGGGTACTTGATTTTTTGTCACACGATGTAGAGGGTCTAGGATTTTTTGTCACACGATACAGAGGGTCTAAGATTTTTTCCACAGGTTCTAGGGGGTCTAGGAGCACTTTTGGTGTTTAAGGAGAGTCATTAATTTTTTGTCACACAATCTAGAGGGTCTACGATTTTTTGTCACACGATCTAGGGGGTCTTTGATTTTTTGTCACACGATCTACAGGGTCTTTGATTTTTTGTCACACGATCTACAGGGTCTTTGATTTTTTGTCACACGATCTAGAGGGTCTTTTATTTTTTTGTCACACGATCTAGAGGGTCTAGGATTTTTTGTCACACGATCCAGAGGGTCTAGGATTTTTTGTCACAGGTTCTAGGGGGTCTAGGAGCACTTTTGGTGTTTAAGGAGGGTCATTTATGTTTTGTCACACGATCTAGAGGGTCTAGGATTTTTGGTCACACGATCTAGAGGGTCTAGGATTTTTTGCCACACGATCTACAGGGTCTTTGATTTTTTGTCATAGATTCTAGGGGT